>CM022949.1:56964743-57111847 GCA_012931725.1 Litsea cubeba
TTTGGAATTCCAAGAGCTCTAATAAGTGATCGAGGCACTGACTTTTGCAATCGAATTGTGGAGACTTTGCTGAAAAAGTACCATGTGACCCACAAGGTGTCAACTGCCTATTGATGGACCGCGCTCCTGCTTGGTTCTACCGAGGTCGGCGGACGTGGGAGTCCGTCGGGTCCGACCCTTTCGTAACCGGGGGGCAGGGGCGTGCATCAACATTTATTTTTTTGTGGGTGTGCCAGATTTTCTATTTTACTTGGAATTGCAAGTGGTGATCCGGGGATCAACCTTCGCAAGTAAAAAGGAAATCAACTTCTTTCAAGTTTTTCATTGCACATATATTTAAGAAAAGAGACATTTTTCTTGATTTGCCGTGAAAGGCGATTTCTTTGGCATTTATAGCCGATTTTGGCGTTTATAGCCGATTTTGGCGTTTATAGCCGATTTACAACCCTTATCAATAATGAAAGACAAGAATTGTGATTTTTGTCTCTTTTGAAAAAATACAAAGTACAATGAAAAGCAAGAAAAGGAGGATCTAACTTCTCAGGAGATTGTGGAGGACTCGTTTAGATTGACGGTCGCAAGCCATATGTGGGCTTCGCCATCATCCATGCAGATGAGAACAGAGGATGCTATTTGATTCACTTGGCTTGGCTATAACCTCGGGTTTTTAGAAGACAAAGACCAAAGGAAGGTCCTATGTCCAATAAAAAACCGAGTAGACGGGCTGAAAAGCCACATCTAAGCCATTGGAGGCAGGAGGAGAAGGCAAGGACCTTGGGGGGGGTGCCCCCCAAGGGACTTTTGTCACCTTGTTGCGGTGGCCGGTGTAGAACTTCTGCAGAGTTTTCTCTCTTTTTCCTTTCTCTGGATTTCTGTGCTTCTCTCTGTCTGTGTGTCTGTCTCTTTTTTCCGATCTGGATTCCTTTGGAGTGCTCTCCTATTTATAGGCTCTTGGTAGCCATTTAGGAGAGCTTATGGGCTTTTAATGTCATTAAGCCACATAATGGGAGGAGTTACAAAATTGAATTGTTTATTTTGTAACTCTTTTTTCTTGGCTTCTGATTGGCCGGAGGAGATTGAGGGCATTTAATCGCCTTTAATCGCCATGATGGGAGGAGTTTCATGGGTTAAATGCCATGAATCTCTTGACTTGTAACTCCCAAATGCTTGCTTCTGATTGGGCCGTCCAAGGAAATGGATTAATGACTGTAATAAAGCTAGTCAATTAATCGCATTAAGTGGTCGCCGAGCAGCTGAAGAGTCGCGGGCCGTGCCACGTCTTTTGGAATTCTTCTGTCGATGATTATCGATGGATCTTCATGTAGATCGACATCAGATGACCATGTAATTTCAGGTGTTTGTTGCCAACAGCGGGTCGGTGCCATCTGTCCTGTCGATTTCTTGATCGGTCGGGTGGAAAGCACACTTTTTTTGGTTGACCAGGTGGCGATCAATACTGTCTTTGATACTCTTGATGATTTACCCGTGTTTTGGACGGATATCAGAGGACTTGGTGTCTCAAAAGCATGAATTTTGGAAAGTACCAGAGGCTGGGCCCTTCGAATCGCGAAAAAACGGCGAAAACCGGGGTTTCCGGGGCTTTCCCGGCGACCCCGGGGTCCATGGTCGCCGGCGACCCTGGCCCAGGGTCGCAGGGGTCTGCGACCCTGGGGGGGTTTTCCCCCTTTTTGGTCCCGTTTTGCGTCCGTTTTTGCTCTTTTTTGATTCTTTTTTCTTCTGTACTTTTCTTTGACATTTTGATCATTTATTGGCCTGATTTCTTTGTAGGAAACCTGATGAGAATCCTTGCATTTTATTTTGCAAAGTTTCCAATTTCCTGAGAAAGCCGAAGACTTTGTCGCGCAGAGCTGCCGATTTTCCGTCAGAAGCTGAAACTGGGCCAAACGATGTCGGAATGACCTGAAATTTGGTGTGAAGCCTCTTGAGCAATAAATAAGACCAACCATAGGCTTTTGTTTGAGTTTCGAAGCCGTTTGGGGTCCTATCACCTGCAGACTTGCTTTTTATCGCGATGAAGATGTCGCGGTTTGATGTGCGGTCAACCGATGTCCGATTGACTTGAAATTTGACAGGGAACCTATTGGAGTCATTTTAAGATGATCCATAGGTTCTGTCTTGGAAATCATGGTCCCGGAGAGCTTTACCGCCGAGAGGCTTGATTTGGCTGTCGGAGAAGCGAAGTTAGGCCAAATGATCTTGAAATGGCTTGAAACTTCTTGCGTACTCCTCTTTTGGCTGTCTGGAAGAATCTTGCAGTTTTTGTTTGATTCTGACAAGATCTTATTTTTGGAAGCAGCATTGCCTATTTATGGCAGGTTGCGACTTCATGTAGCTCTTTGGATCTTGAAAAGGCAAAGTGACATTTTTGGTGTCAACAAATGCCCCCTCGAGGTACAGCGGCGAGTTGCTTAACTTTTGTAGTCGATGTGCCTCGAAGAGATTTTTTTTTTGAAGGAGAGCCTGTGACTTGACCAAGAGTCTTTGAGCAATCTTTCTTTTTGGTATTTGTAGCCTTTTGAACTTCCAGGGGAATTTTATGGTAGTGAAAGGGATCACGTACTATCTCGAGGCAAAGTTTTGAAGATGACATCAGGGATGTGGATTTGGGTTTTGACCTTGTGACCTAACAGGCTATATATGGCAGGTTAGGGGGTCAGGTTTGGTTTTGATCGTGTGACCCAACAAGCTGTATGTGGAATGTTGGGGGATCAATTTTGGTTTTGATCTTGTGACCTAACAGGCTGTATGTGGCAAGTTAGGGGATCAGGTTTTGGTTTTTGGTTTTGGTCTTGTGACCTAACAGGCTGTATGTGGCAGGTTAGGGGACCAGGTTTTGGTTTGATTTTTGTGAAATGTCAATTTCAAGATTTTGGCTCAGTTTAGTAGATGAGGCTGGATGGTTTGATTTTTTGGAAGCTCATGGGGCTTGGAATTTTCTTTTGTATGGTCCAATCAACTCAAAAGAGGCATGGAACCATTTTTGTATGCTCTTGGTAAGAGGGATTTCTCTTTGACTAAAAGCCCAAAATTTTTTTTTTGTTTGTGCCTAGGTGGTCAAACCTGGCTCATATGGGCTAACCCATGGGACCTTAAGCTTTTGAAATGGCTTAGATCTCATATGGTGTCATTTTTGTAAAGAATATCCAAGAATATCTCATTTAGATAGAGAATATCTAAGAATATCTTTATTTGGAGAGAATCTCTCATGATCCCTTTATTTTGGGATAGAATATCTCAAGATATCTTTCTTTTGGGAAAGAATCCGTCATAGATTGATTTTAGGAGAAAATCTCTCAATATCCCTTTATTTTGGGATAGGATATCTCAAGATATCTTTCTTTTGGGAAAGAATCCGTCATAGATTGATTTTAGGGAGAAAGTCCCTCAAGATATCTTTCTTTTGGAAAGAATCTTTCTAATTTCTTTCTTTTGGTAAGGTTACTAATTAGTAACACTTACCTCTTTCTTCTTTCCTTCTTTGGTTTGCTCTCCTCTATAAAAACAAGGAGAAGGTTGGATCTCTTGCTCTTACTACTTTCTTTTGCAATAATCTCAAGAGGGCTTCAAGACCAAGAGCTTTTCTTCTTCAAGATCTTCAAGAGTTTTCTTCTTCTTCTCTATCAATGGCTTCAAGTAAGTTCTTCTTTTTCAAGAAAATTCCATTGTAGGAAAAAAAGTTCTTCTCTTTTTTTTTGTTTCTTTCTTTTCTTCTCTTTTTTTTTTTGTTCACGTGTTTGCCTTTCTTCTTTTTTTTTTCACACGTTTTTTTTTTTTGCTTTCTTTTCTTTCTTTTTTTTTTTTTTGTTTGTTTTTTTTTTTTTTTTTTTTTTTTTTTTATGTGGGCCGTACGGACAGATCCGTACGGATCTGGCCGTACGGCCACGTGGCCTGTGGGCCACGGCCTGTGGGCCAGTCCTCTTTTTTTTTTTTCTTTCCCTCCCTTTTTTTTTGAGAGAGTTTGGTTTCTTTTTTGTTTTCTTTCTCCTCCCCTTTTTTTTTTAGAGAAAGTTTCTTTTTTTTTTTTCTCATCATGATAATGCATTTTTTTCGCAAATCTAGATGTTCATGCATGCCTTTAATTTGTAAATTAAATTTGTAGCATGATGTGATTGCATACCTGAAAGTGTTTGCAAATTTGGGAACTTGGAGCTCGCAGTGATGTTGAGCCCTTCCTGATTTTGCGGAGACTTTTAGGTTTCGAAAGTTTGGAGTTTCGGAGCTCGCAGCGATGTTGAGCCCATCTTCAAGCTTTCTATTTCTTTCGGGATAGTTCCTTTTCTTCGGAATTGCCCCGTCATCATGTCAAAATTTCGCCAGATTTTTTTAGCGAGATTCTGTCATTTTGATGTTTGATCTTTTTCTTTTCCATCCTTTTCAGGTGGTTCCTCTAGAGCGAACAAGGGTAAAGAGCCTGCTACAAGCGTACCTCGTCGATCTTCTAGATCTTCTAATCCGGCCGTTCAGCAGGCTTTCGAGAAGGTCCAGTATGTTGAAAGAAACCTGGAAGAGTGCGACTCCCTCAACCGAGATGAGATGAGGCAGCGACTGATCACTCTCAAGGGAGAGGAATTTTATAAGATCATGGTAAGCAGTCGTCCATGGCTGATGGAAGATCAGAGCATTTTGCCCAAGCCTACCTTCTTCTTTGGTGATGCGGTCCCTGACGACATTACATACCAGAGGAGATCTTTTCAGTTTTCCTTCACAGCAGATGGTGAGAAGAAGACTGTTACTACCCCGGTCGATGTTTGATCGCACCGTCTCGATTCTGAGCCTTGCCCCCACGTGCCCCAAGAGGGAAGATCCTCCAAGCTGGGTGAGAAGGACAAATGTAATCAAGACCGGGGTTTTTGTTGGCGGTTCTCCTGGATATACGGAGAGGTCGCCTGTTGACATGGACCTGTTGATGCCATCCAGCGGCTACCAGGGCTCTGATTATCCGTCGGTCGATTTGAGACCGGTGGGCCTTGGTATTTTCAGCGGTGACGGCAGCAATTGGATCAAGCCTTTCCGACTTCGTGGCCGCTTCAATGCTGACTCTGAGTGGAAGTCGTGGACTGATCGCGTCCTGCTGATTGGTGGCGCCGTTTTGAAGGAAGCCGGGATTTTTGATGCGGTCCGCGCTTTTGGGGAGACCGTGATCTTTTCCGACGAGGCCTTCATGGCTATGCTGGAGTCGTTCCTCCCTCAAACCAATACCTTCGTTGTGACGAATGGTGAGATTGGTTTTTCTTTGAAGGAGCTGAGCGCTATTACCGGATTGCCCATCCTCGGCAAACTCTATGAGGAGTTTATGCCGATTGACAGCGTCCTCGAGGGGCAGTCTGAGGAGTTCAGGCTTTTATACTTTCAACTCGTCGCCTTCTATGATTTTTTGAAGGAGAAGGGGGGTTCGAAAGTTAGATCCAGCAGTTGGAAGAGTTTTTGCTCTTCATTCCCCAACTTCTTTGATAGTAGGGAGCCTTCTGATAGCATGACCCAGGAAGCTGGAGCTCAGGATCCAAGTTCAAAGAAGATCTTGGCCATGCAAGAAGAGTTGAGAGATTTCTGTGCAAGTACAAACGCCATATGTCCTGACATTGCACTGAGGAGAGATCTCGCTGTGTACCTCACTTATTGGCTTGGTGAGGCTATTTTTGCTGGAGGAGATGGAACGCACATCAGGCCGCATTGTATTTTTCCGGCTTGTCAGATGGCGTTTGGAGAGCAGCTTGCTTTGGTGCCTGCTCTTTACTCCTACCTGTGTACCGAACTGCAGGCTGCTGCTTTTCTAGTTCGGCTTGGGCTTCCCATGAATAGGGTATTTTCAGCCCATATCTTTTATTCGTGGTATGTATACCACTGTCCTGGCTTCCATCGGCTGGGTGCTGCACAGGATGATGATCCTCTGATGATTCGACTGGCTAAGGGCAAAGCCGTGTCCGAATCACTTTTGTTTGCCCGCATGAGGATCCGACGGTTCAGGGACGTCGAGATGGGGCAATCTTCAGTAAAGCTTTCTCCGGAGTTGCGGAAGAAGGCTTTTGATTTTGGTGCCTCCCGAGACTCTACCAGGGCGGGGTCGGGAAGGCATTATTCCTTGACAAATGCAGAGAGAGAGTGGCTTTTCAGCATACGTGTCGGCAATATGGTGTACCGCAGACATCTTTTCGTCGACATCCAGCCGTACGTACCTTCTCGCTTTGCTTTGCAGCTTGGCTTTTCTCAAGGCGTTGTTGGAGCGCCTTCAAGCATGGTGAAGCGCTTTGGAGGTTTACAGGACGGGAGAAATGCATGGGCTTTCTATAGTGCTGAAGACACTACAGCCATGATTTCTTATCCTGTGTTGCTGACTTCCCGGACTGCCGGCTTTGCGAAGTGGTTCGCGGAGAGCTTCTCGGCATATCGGGGACTTTCCAGGAAGGAGCTTGATGTGAAGCTGGTATCTGGAAAGGGCCTTGGAAAGTCGGATGGCATCCGGCGAGAGGAAGTTTGGGCCTTCCTTTCTGGAGAGAAGCACAAGATAGGCTTTCTCGGTGACCAGGGCGTCATCGGTTCTGAAGCTGTTCGAGAAATACCTGACGAGGCTTTGGAGCAGCTAGAACAGGAGGAAGCCGAACTTGGCGCTTGGATGCAAGCGGCGCAGAGGCAAGCTTCCGTGGAGTCTACTGGCAAGAGCAGACCATCCAGTGATGAGTCAAGTGGGAAACCTGACTCTGACGGCGGGGCAGGTTCCTCTAAGAAGCGAGCCCGCAGAAGTAAGAGGAGGAGGAGTCATCATAGTAGCAAGGGGCAGCATGAGGACTCTCCTAACTTGGAAGTCGGATTTGGCATGATCCAGCATGTGCAGGAGATTCTCAGTGATGCTGAAGAGGCTGGTCTGGATGTCACAGGTGCCAGGGCGATCGTTGATAGGATCATTGCACTGGGTGACAAGTGGTTTGAGACCGTGAGTTTGGCTGATGACCAGTTCTTCAAGGAGATGTTCCTGGACCCTGCTGATAAGGCTAAGTCTGACCTAGATGAGGCTACAGAAAGCAGGAAGGTGGCAGTCCGAAGGAGGAATAGAGAAGAGGTAACCATCATCGAGCTGACACATGACCTTAACATCCTTGATAGGGAGGTCGATGAGGCCAGGAAACGTCTTGAGCTTCTGCAGGCACAAGTTGCTGCCAAGTGGACTGCCATAATAGAAGCTCGCGACAGGGAGAGTGTCTTGATTCACCAGGTTGCAGATGCCGAACGGGTTCTCAAAAGGAAGTCTGATGAGGATAAACAATGGCAAACTGCTCGAGGTAAGCTTCCTGGTGTGAGAGAAGGGGTACAGCCCACTCCAGCATCTCATGGCAGGTTCCTGAAGAAGCGTGCCTTGGAATCGTTGACGGATGAGGCTAAAAGTTTGCTTGGGGAGCTGAACTCTTGGCTGGAGACCATTTTTGATTGAGCTCCTGTATACAGAAACCATCCTTCTCTCTTTTCTTTTTTTTTTGGTACCACTTGTATTTTTTTTGGTACTTATTTTTTATAGTGCTTGTGAACACTTTTTTTTTTTGGTACCACATGTATTTTTTTGGTACTCCTTTTTTTTTTTGTAGTGCTTGTGAACACTTTCTTTTTTTTTTGTTATCCCTACGCTTACTTTAATTTTTTTTGTAATAAAAGTAATTGCTAAATGGGATTGATTTTTTTTTTGTTATCCCTACGCTCACTTGAATCTTTTTGTAATAAAAGTAATTGCTAAATGGGATTGATTTTTTTTGTTATCCCTACGCTCACTTGAATCTTTTTGTAATAAAAGTAATTGCTAAATGGGATTTGATCAAAAGGTTGTCATTTTGTGAAAATCTTTTGTCAAATGATTGTTTTGGCATGAAAGCCAGGTTTTTGTTTGTGGCATGGAAGCCAATTTTGGCATGGGAGCCAGTTTTCCTTGTGGCATTGATAGCCGAGTTTTTTGTTTGTGGCATCTATAGCCAATTTTGGTGGCATTGATAGCCGGTTTGTTTTGTGGCATCTATAGCCGGTTTTTGGTGGCATTGATAGCCTGTTTTGTTTTGGTGGCATTGATAGCCTTTTTTTTGAAATCCAAGTTTTTTTGTTTGTGGCATTGATAGCCGGTTTTGTTTTGGTGGCATTGATAGCCGGTTTGTGGCATTTATAGCCTGTTTTGATGGCATTTATAGCCGGTTTGGTTTTCAAAAAATGCAAGTATCGACTAAAAGTCGCCTCCCTGCTGAATGTTCTTGCAAGTATCGATGGAATGTCGCATCCTTGCTCATTCGATTGCGAGTATCGATGGAATGTCGCATCCTCGCGGATTTGGGTGCAAGTATTGATGGAATGTCGCATCCTTGCTTTTCAAAAATTTTGGTTTTGCGGGTACTGACTTGATGTCGTTTCCCCACGATTTTTTGAAATTTGTGGTTTTCTCGAACCTTTGGGTCATGGATATCAACTGAAATGTTGCGTCTCCACAGTTTTTTTTAGGTTTTTTCGAACCTCTGAAATTTGGGTTGTGGATATCAACTGAAATGTTGCGTCTCCACAGTTTTTTTTTTTTTTTTTTTTTTTTAGGTTTCTTTTTTTTTTTGAACCTTTGAAATTTGGGTTGTGGATATCAACTGAAATGTTGCGTTTCCACGGTTTTGGATTTTGCAAGTATCGACGAAATGTCGCTTCCCTGCGTTTTTGGAAGTGTCGAACGTGGTTCGTTTACTTCCGATTTGTGCGAGTATCGACTAAGTGTCGCTTCCTCGCGGTTTTTGAAAAACCATTTTTTTTTTGTTTAAAGACACGAGGGTCATAAGTTTTGACCTAAAACCATTTTGGCGGTAAAAGGCAGGGTGGACTAGGGTGGAAATCCCTGAATCCGGATTTTGTTTCAAACTATGAATTTTGGGTTCAAGGGTTGAAAATTTTGGTCAAGTTAGGGAAAGGTTCCTAAACTTGGATTTTTGTTAAACAATGAAACGATGAAAGTAAGCATTGTTTTAGGTTTCTAGAAATTTCAACATTTGATATGAAAATTCTAAAAAAAGGGTGGGTTTGGCGAGCGTGTACCTGGAAACCGGTTTTGGCCGTACAGGCATTGCTCTTACCCAGTTGGGTAAGTCTTCAAGGGTAGTACCGCTTTAAGAACTTGCCATTGATGGGCAGCATACATCTGTCACCTTCCATGTTTAGGAGTGCGTATGCGCCATTGGAGAAAACTTTGTCGATGACGTAGGGTCCCTCCCATTTTGGCTCGAATTTGCCTTTGGACTTGTGAGCGAAGACCATTGGTCTTTTTACCGCAAGAACCAAGTCATTCTTTTTGTAGGCGCGTTGTCTGACCTTTTTATCGAAAGATCCTGCCATACGTGCTTGGTAAAGTTCAATGCTTTGTTGAGCTTCGAGCCGTCTCTCATCGAGATTGTCCAGCTCATGGAGTCGCAATTTGACATTGCTTTCTTGAGTCATGTCATTTTGCAAGGATACCCTCAAGGAAGGAATTTGTACTTCCAAGGGCACGACAGCTTCGCATCCATAGACCAAGGAGAATGGTGTGCTATGGGTTGGTCCTCGAACGGTGGTTCGATAGGCCCACAAAGCTTCAGACATTTTGTCGCTCCAGTCTCTTTTGTGATTAGAGACCATTTTTTTGAGGATTTTGCAGAGTGTCTTGTTGAAAGCTTCTGCTAACCCGTTTGCTGCCGGATTGTATGGAGTCGAAGGACAGCTTTGGATTTTGTATTTGTCGCAGAACCTGTAGAATCGATGATCCCGGAACTGTGGTCCGTTATCATGGACGAATCTTTTGGGTATGCCGAAACGACAAATGATGTTGGTGCGCAGGAACTGAAGGACTGATGAGGTCTTCATTTCGTTAAACGCAAATGCTTCTGACCACTTGGAGAAATAATCCGTAGCGGCGAAGATGAAGCGATGACCTTTGCTTGAAGGGGGAGAAATAGGACCTATGATGTCCATACCCCAGGCTTCGAAAGGCCATGAGATCGCTGTAGGATGCAGCCATTCTGGAGGCATGTGAATGTAATCTCCATGAACTTGGCATTGTTGGCAGCGCTTAGCAAATTGCATTGCGTCAGCTACCATGGTAGGCCAGTAATATCCTAACCTTTTTATCTGATCATAGAGCTTAGGTCCAGCCTGATGAGCTCCACAAAGACCAGCATGAACTTCTTTGAGTGTTTCTTCAGCCTCTTGTTGTGATAAGCAGCGTAGAAGTACTCCGTTGAAGGATTTCCTGTAAAGGATTTTTGATGGAATATCCAAATGGAAGCTTGGGGTTCGCCTTTGGATGCTTACCCGTTCTTTTGGATCTTCAGGTAGGATTCCGAACATAATGTAATCAATGAACGGATCCCTCCAGTCGCCAATTGAAGTTTGAAGGATTGAAATCCGACTTCCGACCACTTGGTGGCATTCAGCAACTGCTTGGTGTGTGTTAAGAGGAGGAAGGATTCTTCTTTCGCACACTGTGACTTGCATGTTTTCCCCTTCCTGGATTGCCATGGATGCGGCAAGTCCGGCTAGGGCATCTGCACGTATGTTTTCACCTCTACGAATGTGGGTGATGTGACAGATGTCAAACTTTTGCAGAAGTGATTGTGCCTTGTTGTAGTAGGGCAACAAATCTGGCTTCCTGACTTCAAATTTCTGATTCATCTGGTTGACGATCAGTTGAGAGTCTCCAAAGACTTCCAGCATGGTGATACCGGATTCGATGGCGAGTTCCAATCCTAAGATCAGAGCTTGATATTCAGCTGCATTGTTTGTGCATGGTTCCAGTAGCGAGAAAGCGTGTGGAATCATGTATTTGTCGGGGCTAACAAAGAGGATGCCAACTCCCGAGATCAGCTGTCTTTTTTCATTTGTCCTGGTTGCACCGTCAAAGTACATGTCCCAGGAGGCACTTTGTGAGAAAGTCTCCACATTGTAGACTGGTTCGTCTGGGAGATCATCTCTGAGTGGAGAATCTTTAGGCAATGGATGCTCTGCGAGGAAGTCCGCTAGAGCTTGCCCTTTGATTGCTTTTTGTGGTACATACCTAATATCAAATTGTGACAGAAGGATGGACCATTTTGCCAGTCGAGCATTGAGAGAACCTGCCTTTGTGACAAGGACCTTCAAGAGGTTGACCCTCGAGACCAGGTAGACTGTGTTGGAAAGCAAGTAGTGACGCAGCTTTTGTACGGCGAACATCACTGCAAGGACATTCTTTTTCGACTGGAGAGTAGCGATGCTCTGCACCTACTAGCATGCGGCTGAGGTAATATAGAGCAGCTTCTTTTCTTTGATCATTTTCTTGCGCAAGCAGAGCTCCCAGAGAGTGATCAAGGGCTCTTGTGTACAAGATGAATGGTTTTCCAGTGGTAGGAGCAGCTAACACTGGAGGTTTTGTCAGGTATGACTTGATGTCTTGGAAAGCAGCTTCACAGTCAGCATCCCAGACAAAGTTTACACCTTTTTTCATCAACCGGGAGAATGGACGGCATTTCCCCGAAAGATTGGAGATGAACCGTCTGATGTAGGCCAATCTCCCTTGAAGCCCTTTGAGTTCTCTCAAGGTTCTTGGAGAGGGCATTTCTAGAATGGCTTTGACTTTTATGGGGTCAAGCTCTATTCCAGCTTTCCGAACTAAGAATCCGAGGAACTTACCCGACGAGACGCCGAAGAAGCATTTCAATGGATTCATTCGCAGTTTGTGTTTGCGAAGCCGGAGGAAGACTTCTCGGAGGTTTTCGAGATGATCTTCTTTTCTTTTGCTTTTGACGGCGAGGTCATCAACGTAACATTCAACCGTCTTGTGCTGCATATCTTGGAATATTTTCATCATAGCCCTCTGATATGTGGCACCAGCATTCTTCAAACCGAATGGCATGACAGTGTAGCAGTACACGCCAAATGGGGTTCGAAAGGATGTATGTTTTTCATCCTCAGGATGCATCTTTATCTGATTGTAGCCAGAGAAACCATCCATGAATGTCATTCGCTCGAATCCACAGGTATTATCAATCATTACCTCTGGTATGGGGAGCGGAAATTCATCTTTTGGGCATGCGCCATTCAGGTCTCTATAGTCAATACAGACCCTGATCTGCCCATTTTTCTTTGTCACGGGGACAATGTTGGCCAACCATTCAGGATGTTGTTCCTCACGGATGAAGCCGACGCTTTTGAGTTTTTGAACTTCTTGTTCAATTTTATCCATCACATCTGGACGGAATCTTCTTTGGCCTTGCTTGACAGGCTTGATGTCTTCTTGAAGATTGAGTTTGTGAACTGCTATTTTGGGGTCTAAGCCTGGCATTTCAGCATAAGACCATGCAAAGCAATCAACGAACTCACGAAGAAAAGCGATATACTCGGGTAACTCATCATCCTTTATATTCTTGCTTATGAATACAGGACGTGGGTTATCTGGTGTTCCCAAGTCTATCTTTTGAACAGGATCTTCTGTTGGAAGGTTCGAAGGTGGTTCCTCCACAATATTTTCGGAGGCTTCCAGCTCAACGAAACCTTCTGGGGTTTCAAGGGCATTTCCAGACCAAGGTTTTGTTCCTTTCCACGGGTCTTCTTGATCGGTAGTTTTCCCAAGGCTTGCTATGAGATGATCCCAATCGCCTGTTGAAACCGAGTCGAAGTAGGCTACTTCTTTTGGAGATGAGGGTTCTTCTGGGTCAGAAGTCCACACGTCTGTGCCATCGGACAACTCCTCTTCATTTTCGGAGAAATCGTGCCAATTGGATGAGCTTCCTGGATCTTTGTCAGGTGACTCATCAAAGAGATATCCAGGGAGATCGATGTCTTCATGGACTTGAGATGTTGAGGCTTGGTCAGTATATTGACTTTTAAGCCTTTGTGTCAACTGTCTCAAGGGAGTGTCAGGATCATACCCTAACCCGTGTGAAGACTTTTCTACATAGCCGTAGAGTCTCCAATCTTCCAGCTGGCTTTTGGTCAAGACGGGCCCCAATGGTGTGAGAATACCGCGTCCTTCTCCCAAACCGACTGGGTTTTGAGCGTCATAGCCCATTTTCTTCATAATAGCTTGTGCCACAGAACTGTATAAGGATAGTTGAGGCGTACCTTTATTTTGGAAAGGTTCAAGCATGGAGTTTGATGAAGAAGCATCCGATCTATGGAAGAAGATCGGCTTTTCCTTTGTTGAAGTTGCTGGAACAACGAAGGAAGCTGACGTAGGATCTTCTATGTCAGAAGTTGTCTCCATTGGAGTAAGAGCAGGCTGAACTTGCTGAGTGTCAGCTTGGCTTGACGATGTGTCGTCTTCTGGCTCTGAATCCGAGTCCGTGTCTTGCATGATAGACACGAAAGAGACAACAAATTTGCCCCCAGGCTTTTGTTTTGCCTTCTTCACTTTAGTTGTGATGACCAAAGGCTTTGAAGATTTGAGGGAGATGATGAAGGGAGTTTGCATGCTCTCTTCAGATTTACCGGATGGTTTGTTTTCTTCCGGTGATTGTTGAGGAGCTTTGCCTTTATCTTTCTGGAGACTTTCGGCAAAGGATGCTGTATGCTTCTCCTCTTCTTCTTTTTCACCTTCATACATCTGTGAGTCTGCGAAGTGGATTTCTTTACCTTTGAAGGGTTTTCTATCCGCAAAGACTCGATGTATCATGCCGTCGTCGCCAACAAACTTGATGCATTGATGTAGAGTTGAAGGGACAACACCATTCTCATGGATCCAAGGGCGTCCGAGAAGGATGTTGTAGCATGAAGGGGTCTTTATTGCATATACACTGTGACCTCAGAGATAAGATCACCGATCTGCAATTTGAACCTGATTTTGCCGATAGGCCTTTGAGTACTCCCATCGTATCCAAAGATAGATACAGATGTGTGGCTCAGTTTGCTGGGTGGGATGCCCAACTCTTCAAGAGCCGATGTGGAGATAAGGTTGAGTGCAGAACCTGGGTCGATCTGAACTCTATGCATAGGCATTTCCTTGATATACCCTGTGAAGTACAGGGGTCGGTTATGCCTGGTTTCGCCAAGTAGGAGGTCGTCCTTTGTGAAGGCGATGGTTGCACTGGCTGCTTTTTTAACCGAGAGGCATTCAATGCATGATCCCTCAGTTTTCTTCTTTTCTCCCTTTGAGGAGGCTTCTGAGTTTTTGACCCGGTAATCCATTTCAATTTGGAGGACTTGCGGGGCATGTTTGTCGACATCCTCATTCAGTTTTTGTAATTCTGAGATGAGATTATCACGAGTGTGCGGAGACATTCGCAACAAATCTAGGATGTGCAGACGTGCAGGTATGTGCTTGAAGTGTTCAATCAAGTCATACTTGAAAGCCTCCTTAGGGCCTGCATGTTCATCATTGTTGCCACTAGGGGCGCTTACAACATCTTTTCCCGAAGGATTTACATATGTAAAGGAAGATTGGTTGTAATTTTTGTGATAGTCCCGGCCAGAGCGGGTGCCTCTACCAACTTCGAGAGCTTCTTGAGAAGGGTCTTCGTTTGGAAGATTGTCTTCAGGATCAAGAGGCTGTCGTTTTTCATTTGCTGAGGATGCATCAGCAGCAGAGTTACCATCCTCAGTGATTGTGTTGCATGGAGCATTTTCCGGGAACAAGTCCTGAACAGCATCCAGCAATCTTTCTTCTTCGTTGACTAATTCATCGTCCCAAGCATCAATAGCTGGGAATTCTTCAGTCAGGAAGGGTGTGAACTTTGAAGTCACAGTCTCAGGAGAAGAAACCTGAGAGGGTGTCATCTCAGTGAAAGTCACGTGAGACGAGGTGGCTCCAGAAGATACATTGCTAGGCGTCGCCGGAGTGTAAGTGCTCTCATCAGACGATGCTTCGGAAGAGCTATAATCCCGAATTATCACATTACAGGAAGCTCTGACGGGAGACGTTGCCTGATCGGAGTCAGACTCATCCTCGGATGTGAGAGGATCGTCTACCCAGCAATTTTCTCCATTTTCAGGAGTTAAGGGAGGATGTACCTGGTGGTCTTCAGGGACTTCAGGCTCTGGATTGCGAGGAGGCTCGTTGACGCGTTCTTGCTCTTGTTGTAGAGCGAGTCGCTGCAAGATCCTTGCATATTCTTCAAGATCAGGCATGGGAGCCGGATCTTCTTCTTCATCATCTCTTTGTGGCTCAACATTGTTGATTTCCACTGGAGTGATGAGAGGTGCTGGGTCAGCAGCATTTTCTTGTACAGCCTCTTGGTCTTCTTCATCATCAGACCAGGATCCTTGTGGCTGTAGGGGGTTATACCAGATTACTGGCATAAGATGAGACTCAGGAACCCATTCTTCATCGGAGAGATATTCTCCTGTTTCAAGGGACTCCTCCCACTCATCTGTGTAGTTGGATTCGAATCCATCATCGGTGTCGCTGGACTCGTATCCATCAATGGAGAATCCAACTACCGAATTGCAAGAGTATGATGTCTCCTGCATGGCTTCTCTGAATTGAGGTGGCATGAAATCACTGAGAGTGAATTTCCTTACCCCCTTTGAAGTCTCTGGAAGGGATGTTTTTGTTACCTCCAGTGAAGCGGTAGAGGAAGCCTCTGCCTTTTCTTTGACCTCTAGTTTTGGCTGGGTCTTCTCTTGCCGTTTGAGCTTGAGGAGATGTTTCCTAGCCTGCCTTCGCTGTCGAGCTGTAGGCTTTATTTTCACGACCTCCCAATTTTCATCTTCCAGGAGATCGGGATGTACCCATATCGGTTGTCCGTCTGGTGTCGGGTAAGGAACCAGTTCCTCGGACGCTTCGATTGAGTTTATCACCTTGAAGGAAGTAGTGATCTTCTTCTTCGGTGATCTTGATGTTTGTCCACATGTCACCATGTTGACGGAGGCAGACCCATAGTTTTTGTCAAAGGTGATGACTCCGTTTTTCCACATCTCATTTATTTTCTCTCTCACAACGAAGCATTGATTGAGAGGATGCGAGATCATCTGGTGGTATGGACAGTACCGAGGATCGTTGGTTTTGCCAACATCACCCGGTCTTTTTGGTTCAGGCAAGGTGAGCTTGCCATTTGCCACAAGAGCCCCGAAGATTTCATCAACATCTTCATCAAACGGGTATTTCTTCTCTACTCGTTCTTTGAAGGCATCAGAGAGTTCAGGTCTCTTACCAGCAGCTTTGTTTTCAGCTTTCTTTGGTGGCTGAGGAGCTGGCTTGGTCTGCACATTGAGGACCTCTTTCTTCTTTGGTTTAGAGGTTGCAATGGCGGTTGGCTCTTTTCTTGATGATTTCTGACTGTTGAGGTCTTTAATCACCGTTTCAGCTTCCATGGAAGCTTCTAGGAGTTCTCCCAGGTTTTTTGATTTGTTGCCGATGATCATGGAGCGGATTCTGGCTCTCATGTTGTTTCGGCAGATGTCGACTAGCGACGCTTGTGGCAATACATCAGAGCATTTGTATGCCATTGCTTTCCACTTGTGAATGAAGTCATATGTTGATTCATTCTCCCCCTGTTTTAGGCTGCACAGCTGAGCCATAGTAGCGGGATGATCCTCACCTTTGAAGTGAGTCAGGAAGCGTGTCTCTAGCATGGCCCAATTTTGGATTGAGTCCTCCGGCAGAGTGGAGTACCAATCGAAGGCCGTACCTTTTAGGGTACTTGCAAAGAGGCGGATCTTGAGTGCATCTTGATCCGCGATAGCTCCCGTCAGGATCTTGAAGTGGATGACGTGCTGTCTGGCTGATCCTTTCCCCGTATATGTTTGGAGAGTAGGATGCTTGAATTTGGTGGGGAACGGGACCGAGTCCATCCATAAGGGATATGGTGGCTTGATCCCATGCTCTTTGAGTATATCCTCTTCTTTTGCTTTGGCGAGGATACCGTCTACGTCCTTTTTGGTAAGGGCGCGTGACTCATTTTCTTCTCTATTTACCTCGTCGTCTTGATGATTCGGAGGAGGTTCATTGTTCGCCTGATTTTGGAAGGCGAGGAGAAGGTTTTCCATCAGAGTTTCAATCCTCTGCTGGCCCTGTTCCAACTGCTGGATGCGGGTGATCGCATCTTCTGGAGGTGGATTGTGGGGTGGTGGCTCAGAATTTGTAGCCAAGACATTCATCCTTCGTGATTCGAACGAAGAAACTGTCCTGGTGACTGAGCTGGGGCTCATTCTTTTTGAAGAGGAGCTTGAGGAAGGATCACTCTGCTGTCCTTTGCTTGAAGGAGCAGGGGATTCTTCTGAATGTCTTCTTGTCCTTGAGACGCTGCGGGTCATTGGACGTCGGACATGGATTTTTGTTGCTGATTTTTGGCGCCTTCTGGTTTTTCCAACCATATGGACGGCAGCAACTTGGTTGGGTCTTTCTTTTTCGACCCATTTGGGAGAGACTTGAAGTGTGGGAGGCTGGGTCCTTTGCTTCTGTAGTCTCTTTTGTCGGTACGACGCGCGGCGGCGTATACGACGAGCAATTTGAGCTTCGGTCAGCTCTGACTGGGCTTTGACAATGAAGGATGTGCTCCCTCGGGCGCAGCAGCCGAGTCTGTCTTCTTTGTAGCTGGGCAAGGACAGGATGCGAACCCTATCCTTCGCCAGTTGCAGCGAAGCTTTGAATTTGTGAAGTTCGGCCCCTGTAGATATGAAGGGTCGAACTGCAGATTTGTAGGCCTTAGCAGATGCTTGTGGAGGCCTTGTGATGCATGACTTGATTTTGGGCTTGTAAGAACAAGCCGGCTCATGCTGGGATGACTTTGAAGTCAGGTTGGAGATGGGTCTCTCCTCTTTCATGTAAGCAAGAGGATAGAACTGGTTCTCCTTGAGTGGGGCCAGGAATGCTGGCTTAGTGGATGCCTGGGACCTTCTTTGTTTTGGTGAAGGTCTTGGGGACCAAGTCTTGGGGTAGACCTGGTTGTTTGCAGGTTGAGGCTTCGTGGGGCTGCCACGGGCTTCAGGCCTTCTTGTACTCGCCTTTGGTGTCACGGTAGTGACACGTTGAGAGGCGAGTTTCTGCTTCTTGGAGGGAGCAGCTTGTTCCTCAGGAAGTGGGAATGGTCCCAGCGTCCCGAAGACGATAGTCCGGGGAGTCGAGGTCGACCCGGAGTTCACAGAGTTGCCGAGGGAGTTGACACTTCGGCAGCTGATGGGGCGCTTGTAGGTGCGCGTGGTTTGCTTCTGTTGAAGCATGAGTTGGTGCTTGCTTTCGTCGAAAGTAATGGTTAGTGAAGCTGCCATTGTTAGTTTTTTCGAAAATTTCTGAAACAAGACCACATCCATTAGTAATCACAAGAATATAATGATCATAAATGGGAAGTTCTATGGTTTCGTCTTTTCAAATTGCTCGAGGTAGATGACCCAAGCAATATGAGGAAGGCAAAATGCCATAGAGGGTACAATTGTTCTGATCGCAGGTGTGGTAAGCCCGGAATGGGCATCCCAGTGACTGCTAGAAGCAATTGTGAACTTAAATTCGACTTATCGAGAAGCAGAGCTTGCTCGAGGTAAGAAGAATATAAAGTTGGAGTTACAAATGTGCCGGTCGCAATACAGTAGACCCTGAAAGGGCGTACTAGTACCGCTAGACACAAATGTTTTGAGACCGCATCTATGAGATGAGATTCTCTGTTTTGAAAGGTCAAGATTGGATTCATCAAAGAGAGCAGATGGTATTCCAATCTGAACACGGGCTCAGCGATTTCCGCGAGCGCCAGTGCTCAGAAAGAAATGAACCATGATTTCTCGGATCTGAATCTAAAAATGACGAGTTTTCTTTTGAAAGGCCAATATCGGGTTCATCAAAGAGAGCAAAAGGCACTCCAATCTGAACACGGGCTCAGCGATTTCCGCGAGCGCCAGTGCTCAGAAAGAAGAAGACCAAGATTTCTCCAATCTAAACCCAAAATGACGGAAGTTTTTTTTTTTTTGAAGATTTTTTTTTTTGAAGATTTTTTTTTTTTAAAAAAAAATCTTTTTTTTTTATTTTTTTTTATTTTTATTATTTTTTTAAGATTTTTTTTTTTGAAATTTTTTTTTATTTTTTATTTTTTATTTTAAAATTTTTTTATTTTTTTTTTATTTTTTTTTATTTAAAAAAACGAGAGAGTACACATAGGCCTCCTAACCCGGTCTTATGAAATCTTGATTGATAGAATTGCCCCCAGGTAAGGGTAGGATTACTTAATGAACCCGTTTGGAGGACCCTTGCCTAGAACAGTCAAGCTGTCTCCACACTCTGGACAAGGCTTTTCTTTGAATCAACCATGATCAAAGAACACAGTTGGTTTAACCTTAGTGGTCTATGTCTTTTTTTTTATTTTTATTTTTTTTTATTTTTATTTTTATGAATTCATCGAAGAGAAACCATGGCCCAAAACCTTAGTCGAACAGGCTCAACATTTCTGCAAGCGCGATGAACGATAGGAACAGATCAAGGTTTCTCAATTTTGAATCCAAATTGAGAAATCTAAAATTTTTTTTTTTATATATATATATTTTTTTTGATTTTTTAATGAACTCATCGAAGAGAAACCATGGCCCAAAACCTTAGTCGAACAGGCTCAACATTTCTGCAAGCGCGATGAACGATAGGAACGGATCAAGGTTTCTCAATTTTGAATCCAAATTGAGAAATCTAAAATTTTTTTTTTTTTATATATATATATTTTTTTTGATTTTTTTTTAATGAACTCATCGAAGAGAAACCATGGCCCAAAACCTTAGTCGAACAGGCTCAACATTTCTGCAAGCGCGATGAACGATAGGAACGGATCAAGGTTTCTCAATTTTGAATCCAAAATGACAAATCTGATTTTTTTTGTTTTTTTTTTTAAAATTTTTTTTTTTGAAAAGAGAAAGAATGGAAATAAATTCAAAGAATTAGAAATTTCCAAACAAAAAATCTCATCTCATTTTTTTTTGCAGAATTCAACATAGGCCACCAATTATAAAGTAGCCAAGGAATCAAGAAAAGAAATATAAGCATAGAGCAAAATATATGATATGCAAATATTTCATTTCTAGCATCGTGTTCTCAAATAAACGAGTCCCACCGGGTGTGCCAGCTTGATGGACCGCGCTCCTGCTTGGTTCTACCGAGGTCGGCGGACGTGGGAGTCCGTCGGGTCCGACCCTTTCGTAACCGGGGGGCAGGGGCGTGCATCAACATTTCTTTTTTTGTGGGTGTGCCAGATTTTCTATTTTACTTGGAATTGCAAGTGGTGATCCGGAGATCAACCTTCGCAAGTAAAAAGGAAATCAACTTCTTTCAAGTTTTCCATTGCACATATATTTAAGAAAAGAGACATTTTCTTGATTTGCCGTGAAAGGCGATTTTTTTGGCATTTATAGCCGATTTTGGCGTTTATAGCCGATTTTTGGCGTTTATAGCCGATTTTGGCGTTTATAGCCGATTTACAATCCTTATCAATAATGAAAGACAAGAATTGTGATTTTTGTCTCTTTTGAAAAAATACAAACTACAATGAAAAGCAAGAAAAGGAGGATCTAACTTCTCAGGAGATTGTGGAGGACTCGTTTAGATTGACGGTCGCAAGCCATATGTGGGCTTCGCCATCATCCATGCAGATGAGAACAGAGGATGCTATTTGATTCACTTGGCTTGGCTATAACCTCGGGTTTTTAGAAGACAAAGACCAAAGGAAGGTCCTATGTCCAATAAAAAACCGAGTAGACGGGCTGAAAAGCCACATCTAAGCCATTGGAGGCAGGAGGAGAAGGCAAGGACCTTGGGGGGGGGTACCCCCCAAGGGACTTTTGTCACCTTGTTGCGGTGGCCGGTGTAGAACTTCCGCAGAGTTTTCTCTCTTTTTT
The DNA here is from genome assembly GCA_012931725.1 of Litsea cubeba. Lineage (NCBI taxonomy): Eukaryota > Viridiplantae > Streptophyta > Magnoliopsida > Laurales > Lauraceae > Litsea > Litsea cubeba. Next base: position 56,985,513 of record CM022949.1, read on the forward strand.
CTTTTCTCTGGATTTCTGACTGCTGTCTGATGTTTGTTGTGTCTGTCTCTTTTTTCCGATCTGGATTCCTTTGGAGTGCTCTCCTATTTATAGGCTCTTGGTAGCCATTTAGGAGAGCTTATGGGCTTTTAATGTCATTAAGCCACATAATGGGAGGAGTTACAAAATTGAATTGTTTATTTTGTAACTCTTTTTTCTTGGCTTCTGATTGGCCGGAGGAGATTGAGGGCATTTAATCGCCTTTAATCGCCATGATGGGAGGAGTTTCATGGGTTAAATGCCATGAATCTCTTGACTTGTAACTCCCAAATGCTTGCTTCTGATTGGGCCGTCCAAGAAATGGATTAATGACTGTAATAAAGCTAGTCAATTAATCGCATTAAGTGGTCGCCGAGCAGCTGAAGAGTCGCGGGCCGTGCCACGTCTTTTGGAATTCTTCTGTCGATGATTATCGATGGATCTTCATGTAGATCGACATCAGATGACCATGTAATTTCAGGTGTTTGTTGCCAACAGCGGGTCGGTGCCATCTGTCCTGTCGATTTCTCGATCGGTCGGGTGGAAAGCACACTTTTTTTGGTTGACCGGGTGGCGATCAATACTGTCTTTGATACTCTTGATGATTTACCCGTGTTTTGGACGGATATCAGAGGACTTGGTGTCTCAAAAGCATGAATTTTGGAAAGTACCAGAGGCTGGGCTCCTCGAATCGCGAAAAAACGGCGAAAACCGGGGTTTCCGGGGCTTTCCCGGCGACCCCGGGGTCCATGGTCGCCGGCGACCCTGGCCCAGGGTCGCAGGGGCCTGCGACCTGGGCCAGGGTCGCAGGGGCCTGCGACCCTGGCCCAGGGTCGCAGGGGTCTGCGACCCTGGGGGGGTTTTCCCCCTTTTTGGTCCCGTTTTGCGTCCGTTTTTGCTCTTTTTTGATTCTTTTTTCTTCTGTACTTTTCTTTGACATTTTGATCATTTATTGGCCTGATTTCTTTGTAGGAAACCTGATGAGAATCCTTGCATTTTATTTTGCAAAGTTTCCAATTTCCTGAGAAAGCCGAAGACTTTGTCGCGCAGAGCTGCCGATTTTCCGTCAGAAGCTGAAACTGGGTCAAACGATGTCGGAATGACCTGAAATTTGGTGTGAAGCCTCTTGAGCAATAAATAAGACCAACCATAGGCTTTTGTTTGAGTTTCGAAGCCGTTTGGGGTCCTATCACCTGCAGACTTGCTTTTTATCGCGATGAAGATGTCGCGGTTTGATGTGCGGTCAACCGATGTCCGATTGACTTGAAATTTGACAGGGAACCTATTGGAGTCATTTTAAGATGATCCATAGGTTCTGTCTTGGAAATCATGGTCCCGGAGAGCTTTACCGCCGAGAGGCTTGATTTGGCTGTCGGAGAAGCGAAGTTAGGCCAAATGATCTTGAAATGGCTTGAAACTTCTTGTGTACTCCTCTTTTGGCTGTCTGGAAGAATCTTGCAGTTTTTGTTTGATTCTGACAAGATTTTATTTTTGGAAGCAGCATTGCCTATTTATGGCAGGTTGCGACTTCATGTAGCTCTTTGGATCTTGAAAAGGCAAAGTGACATTTTTGGTGTCAACACCTAGCTCCGCAAACTGTTAGAAACAGTGTCAAATCGTATCGCACGTTGAAAGCGTTATAAACCAGTGCAACATTGAGTTGCGCTTGAGTAGAAGTGGCTATAGGCGGCATATAGAAACCCGATCTTTGGTGTTGGGAAATAGCAGCCAGTGAGAGACACAAGCTGTTTTTCAAGAAACATGAAGTGGGAAGTGGGCAAATACAACACAAGGTTTAGAAAAATTCGCAATGATGCTATGAGAGTGCAAGAATTTACAAGGAAAAGATGAAGGCTTTTCATGACAAGCAGATATCGAGAAAGGAGTTTACAGTTGGTCAAAAAGTCCTTCTTTATCAGTCATGGCTTCGTTTGTTTCCAGGTAAGTTGCGTTCTCGTTGGATTGGACCCTTTGTTGTTACTAATGTTTTTCCTCATAGTGCAGTTGAAATTCAAAGTTTAGCAACTTCCAAAGTGTTCAAGGTGAATGGCCATAGACTTAAGCCTTTCTATGAAGGTTTCCACGTAGAGAATGTGGCACAATTGGACCTTGAGGATCCAATTTATACTGATTGAAGAAGGAAGCATTGTGTCGAGCCAACGACAATAACACAAAGGCGCTGCTTGGGAGGCAACCCAAGGGGAGTTCGTTCCTTTTCTCTTTCTTTTTGCTTTTATATTCTGGTTATTTTTGCCTTTTCTTTGCATTTTACCTTCCATTGGGGACAATGTCCGTTTTAAGTGTGGGGGAAGGGATTTCGGTTGTGTTTTATTTTTATATTAGGTTGTGTTTTACTTTTATATCTTTGAAAAAAAAAAGAGTTTTATTTTTTTTTGTGGTTTTCTACGATTTTTTTTGGTTGTGTATGTCATGAGCAAGATTCAATTAAGCTTGAAAAATTCATGAAATGATTGATTTATGATCAATTAGTTAGTTATTTTCCTTGAGGATGGTAATGACTAAATTTGGTAGACAAAATTTGGTGAGATTTTGAGCCTTTAGATTGACACATCCATATCAGTCTCACTATATTCTTTCATGAGAGATATTCTTTCATAGATTTGTTTCTCTAGAACTTGCCTTGATTCTCTTCAAGGTCACATAGACACAAGAATGTATGAACATGATTAAGGCCATCTTTGTTATAAGCTACATAAGCCAAATAGCCTACCTTGCAATTAATCTTTTCCTTTGTTGAACCCCTTTGAGCTTTATATCTTTCATTTATTGTAAACCCACGTTACAAACTCTGAACCTGAAAAAAAAATACCTTTACCTAAGTCATAGATCTAGTGGAGCATTGCTTTTCATTATGATATGTATGGGTGTGCAAGAAATAAGTGTGGGGGTGTTTTGGGTTTGTGGTATGGCTATGACTGATGAAATGGAACATGTTTTCATTCTCAATTCGTGAGTTCTTATTTTCATTATTGAAAAAAAAAGAAAAAAAAATGAAATGAAAAAAAAAATATGAAAAAAAAAGATGAAAAAAAAAGTTTATGAAGTGATGGAGGAAATTGTTGTCCATGTTCATGAATCCTCCTAAAATTCTAAGAAATGGTGTGTTCATATGTGATACATAAAAAGGTGGAAGCTATTGTGAATGATCGTTCCTTGCTGCAAACGAAAAGTGTTTCTTTTGAACGATCTCTTTTTCAATGCAGGAGTTTTACATGTTCTGAATGCTTTAAAGCCATATTGAAGAAGTTGATCAATGGAGTGAATGGTTTTCATTGTCTTATATATTAGAGCTAGAGTTGATTCATTTTTGCTCCACTAGTTTCAATGGCTTTTAAACTACATTCATAAATATTTCCCACCTTGATCCTAAACCCCATTACAACCTTTGAAAAGTCCTTATGATTCGTGTTATGCATGTGAACCCAGTGGTGGAGAATGAGAAGATATGCAAGCCTATGGTAGATCATTTCCATTGGAATGAATTTGAGCGAAACAGATACCGTTCAAACATATGAGAGTAGAGTGTTTATTTCCGTGAGGGTCTACGTATTTAGTCTACTCCATCTTTAAGTGAAATTGCTTACTAAGTAATTGTAAGATGTTTAAGAATGTTTATTCATGACATGTTTTGAGTTTTGAAAAGCTTGGTTGTTCTTTGTTAATGGCATTCAAACTCGGTGTTTTAGGAAAGTGAATTTGATTTTTGCCCGAAGACGAGCAAAAGTTAAGTGTGGGGGAATTTGATGAGAATGCAAAATGTTATATTTTTCTCCATTAATGTTTAGTCCTTTATACTTATTTGATGCCTAAATGTACTCATTATTCTTATATTTTGCTTTAGGATGCAAATGGAGGTGCTGTATGCAAAACAAAGCTAATTGAGTGATTCTGGATAGTTTTGACATCGCTTCGTAATTTGGGCATAACTCTCTCCTCCGAACTCCAATTGAGATGATTCAGGTGCTATGGAACGCCAAGAAAAAGATCTACAACTTTTATGTTTTGAGTTTTGAGAGATTCTTGCTGAATCAAGAAGTTTTCAGATCTGAGTTGCAAGAGAAGTGCTCATATTTGATGCTAAATGGATGAAGAATCAAGCAGAAGGGCATTGTGGTAAATTTGATGAATCAGGAGTTTCCCGAAACATATTGTCACGCCCCGAAACCCGGGACCTGCAGCGAACCGATCTCGGGGTGCGAAATTTTGGAATAATTTGAAACTTTTTGTTATAGTTCCCAAGATCTGCGTGAATGAGGATAATCACATTCCAACACAATCAGAGTATATTTTTCGCGGAAGCTAAACATGGTGTTACGACTCGGAATCCGTGGCCATCGGTTCCGTGTCGCACGCCACCAATGTCATAAAGCCATCTCATAATAAGACTGGCACAAGCCATAAATCACAACACACTGAGCTGGTAGTAACAAACTATTATTTCTCACATATTCGAGTTACAATTAACAGATGTCTTAATTACAAACCCAAAGGAAAAGGCTGGTAAAGCCATACAAAAATATATCCAACTAAACAGAAATACTACCCTCAAAGATTTGATACGAACTCCGGTGCCAAACTTGACATCTAGATGATATCAATGGGCAGCCTCTCACGTCAGACCGGCGGTCCCACCGCCTCCTCTGATCAAACACCTACAAACCGAAAAGAAGAAACTGGCACCAAACAAAAGGGGTCAGACACGACGGTCTGGCAAGCAAATAAACAAATAATATGAACAAAAGAACATATATAAAACCTGATGAAATCATCGTAAAACCGGATAAATAGTCTAGACGATAATGACAATAAAGCATGCTAAAACGATCGAATGGCAGAACATAAGTATCAAAACGAATAAAGAACAATATCAAATGTACGAATATCTCGAAAAGATTAAAAGCCTGCTTAAAACATTTAATCGTCGGAAATACATTTCAGATCCTGAATAGTAGCGACAATACAATAAAGATCGATATCGTAAACATTAAACAAATCTGAGCATAAAAAGTATAACCAACGAGAATCATAAACTGAAGCAATATACAGATAAAACACTGGCAACCACAAATAGCTAAATCCTCCTACTACCGAAGTAATAAGAGCAGACAGAGCGTAGCCACTGAACGTGGTACTAAAAATGGGATCAGAACCGTAGCCATACAATGGGACCGGCAGATCAAAAGTATCAGAACCGTAGCCATACAAATGGGACCGGCAGACAGAACCGTTGCCATGGTCGGTACAGACAGAATCCAAGCTGCAGCTGGCGGACAGAGTAAAGATCCCAAGCCGGGTGATCAGCCCGACAAGGTGACCTAAGCCTAGTGGTGCCTTTAGTTTTCAAAACTCAAACTGATACAAATCTAACATAATACTAATCCCTTTGGCTCAGGGGCTCGCACCACATAGCTCTGGCCCCGTCTTGCCTCGGGGTTTTGTTTTTCGGAATCATAGCCTCTTTGGCTCATGGGCTCGCACCACATTGCTCTAGCCCCGTCTTGCCTCGAGGTTTTTATTTTCAAATACTAGTGTTGTCAAAACGATAGTCTCATCGAAGAAATCCCGAATGTAACGAACATACTCAATCTCTTTTCAAATCGAATCGGAGAAAACGTACGAATATCTATGGTAAACCGTTCAAATACGCATCAAGGTGATTTGTATAAAATCATACGGTCAATCCTTTCGAACGTGGAAAACCACATGATTTTATAGCAAATCACCGATGCTATTCAAATTAGTTTACCAAAGAGTGCAAATACAAATACAAACACAAATACATAGTCTGACTTGAAATGGAATGGACAGTGGAGAATGACTTAATGACTTACCAAGGAACCATCTCAATGCACATTTAACCTTTAAACATTGATTGATAGAGAGTGTGTTTGATGCCAATGAAAATCCATAATGTTTAAATGATAAGTGCGCATTGAGACACGGAAGGTTCCCGGGTAATTCCACATACATTCATTCTCACAATGATCCCATTCCCATTTCACAAACTTCCAAGTATTACAAAGAAAATCCAAACTCTTTAAAACAGGCCTATAGTTGGCCTTAATCCAAGTCCAATAGTCCTTAATGACAATCCAAAAAACCAACCTTAATCAAGCCTACAAAACACGTTTTTAAAACGGTCCAAAACTAATCTTGGATATCTCACAAACAAATTCTTAAAAACTAATCCAAACTAGTCTTTGAATGACCTACAAAACAGGTTTTGAAAACAGCCCAAAACCGAACTTGAATTGCCCACAAAACAGATTTTAAAATCAGCCCAAAACTAGACCTGAACCAGGCCCACAAATAGATTTTTAAAACGGCCCAAAACTGAACCTTAATCAAGCCCACGAAACAGGTTTTAAATCAGTCCAATGTCAGGCCCAAAGACGACCCAATATCAGATCTGAAATGGCCCAAAAAACTGATTTGAATCAGGCCCAAGGAAGCCCTAAAATCTGGCCCACAAAAATCCCCAAATCCAGGCCCGAACCCGAGCCCAGACTGAGCTGGCTCGCTCCGAGCGGACCCAGACAGAAGCTGGGTCGCTCGAGCGGACCCAGACAGTGCCTGGTCCGCTCGAGCGACCCAGTGGGTCGCTCGAGCGGACTGGGCCCTGCCCCAGTCCAGCCCGAGTGCATGTTTTTTGCAATTTTTTCCCTCTTTTCTTGATTCTTTTGATTCCTTTTCTTTCATACTAATTCCCATGAATTGTTGGGCCCTTCCTTGTCCTTCCAAACTCATCAAAACCATCCATAAATCTATCCAATTGATCAAACACAACCCTTTTTAAAATCAAAGTTTTTCCCATACTTAGAACACAACACCATTAATACAAGAAATCGATTATCAAAGTGACTAAAATGAAACCAAACTCCCAATACATCATAAGAAAATAGCATAAGTGGAAATCAACATACATTAGTTCATTCATTCAATGTGAATCCATAAATCACAAAGGGTTAGAACATAATGAAGAAAAAGCCATGAAACCAAACAAGAAGCATGAAAACATCATATTAGTTGAAAATTCTACTTGCCTTGGTCAAGAGAAGATGCAAAAACACTCCATGAAGGTCCTCTTATGGCCTCAAGCTCCAAAATTACAAAATCCCCAAAATAGCTCAAGAGAAACCCTAAAAATCCAATCCATTGTAAACCTCCATGAAAACCCATTGCATAAATGATAAAACCCTTCAAAATGGTTTGGAAAACCAAGATTTGGAGAAAGAAATCCATTGCTCACCTTATAAAAGCCCAAACCAAGAAGAAATGCAAGAAAAGGTGGTCTCTCCTAGCTCAAATCTCTTGCAAAAAGGCATCTATGGAAAGCTTGGAGAGAGGAGAAGAAAATGGGAAGCTCAAATCTCCCTTTAGCATCAAGGAACAAGAGATGCATGAGGAGAGAGAAAGGGGGCTGGGAGAAACCCTAACCCTTCTCTTGTTGCAGGAAAAAGGAAAAGAATGGGGAAGACAAGAGACCCAATGGCTTTATAAAGACTAAATGGGCTGGGCCCCATGGGCCCCAAACTGACAAGGGTCAAAACTAGCATTTGTGGGTCCCGAACGAAAACGACGAAGAAGACAAAAATGATCAGCGAAATATCTACTTTCCAAAAAGTATATTTTCCCCAATTTCTGGAATTTTCGAAATTCATGGACAGATTTAATGTGAAAGGTCAGTTTTGCCCTTTTCCTCGAAAAACGCAATTTTTTGATCATCAAATCAAAATGGTCAAAACATGAAAGTTGTTAAACTTCCTAAAATGAGTCAAAATACACCAAATTCAGAATTTTTAGAAATTAGAAGTAATTTCTCATAAAAAAGTACATATCGTATATATACCGGGTCAAAACAAAGTCAACGGTCTCAAAATCTCCAAGGTTATGGAAAAATCCGGTCAAACTCAAAAACGCGGTCAAACTAAATCAAATCTCACTTAACAAGTTAAACCACGATTAAAACAATACTAAACAAAAGGACTGGGGTTGGGATCTTACACATATCCAATATTGGGCTCATATTGTCCGGAACGAAAAATGGTGCAACTTTAATTCTTAGTTCGAATCCAACGGAAGCCCGAGTGAGAAGATATGGTCAAGAAGAAGATTTTGACTAAGTTAGAATTTAATTAATTATTTTATTTCCATCTCCCCATGTCACTTCCTAAACTCTCTCAAAACACACGTTGCATTCAATCTCAATTTCCAACGTATTCTTTCTATTCTCTCTTTCATCTCTCATTCTCTCCTACTTTATCTCTCCTTCATTCTTTTTCTCTCCATCACATGGGTCCACACCACCTAACTTCTCTTCTCTCTCTAATCAAATTCTCCACTATAAAAGGTCCATTCATACCCAGCGTACAAGGGATTCTACACAGCAATTCTCCACAGCACGTTTTTTTCTTCTCTCTCTCTCTCTCTTTTTCTTTCTTTTTTCTACTCTTTTCTTTGCAAGTTAGTATGGCCCTGCGTGGCTAATTTTATGTAATTGGTTGAAGAAGATTGAAGCCTCAGAATAATTACTGTGAGATCTAATTTATTTTCATTATTCAATTTATGCTTTGAATATGGGTTGTTCTTCTATGCTTAATTTGTTATCATGATTGTTTCGTTTAATTGCTAGGATGCATACTAGTTTATTTTTCGTTACAATTTAATGCTAAATTAGAAATCAAATTCGTAATTGTTTGATCCCTCTAATTTGCGAAGCAACTAATATTTAATAATTTGCTGCTTTGGAAATTATTAGATATTAGGAAGAACACCTGGCTAAATTAAATGCAACCGCGTGTGCTTGTGTTGTTTAGATTTATCAATCTCTCAAGGTCTTAATGCTGTTACTAGATTAAATCTTTGGCGCTTGTCTTGGATTATTTAGTAATTAGGGATAATTAGAGCGCGTGTTTTTCTAATTAACTAATTAAGGAGGTAGGAATTTAATTCCAATGATGAATATTCAAAGTATTAGTTGATTTATTTTTGCATCAATGATCAGGTTTTAATTTCCAATGGTGGATGTTAACTTTAACCAATGCTTGTTAATTTGATTGAATTTGTTACTTTATTGTTCTTTATTTGCTTTTATTCATTTTTGCTTTCATTATAATTAAAAACCCCCCCCATCTTTGATCACATAGCATAAAATTTGGCTAAACACTCTCCGAGGGAACGATCCTTACTCGCACTACTACATATATTTTTAGGAGTAAAGGTCTTATTATATTTGGGTGCCTGCGACAGCACGACCACCAGGGACTCCGGGTCACAACGCCATGATTAGCTTCCGCGAAAGATATATTCAGTTGGTGTGGAATTTATTATCCTCATTCACGCGGATCTTGGGAAATACAACAAAACTTTTAATTAATCCCAAAATTTCACATCCCGAGGTCGGATCACTGCAAGGCCCGGTTTCGGGGTGTGACAGGCTTGGTATCAGAGCTGGTTAGTTTCTAGGAAATAAAACACCCTAGAAATATTAAGACGTGTGGTGAGGATTCGTTAGAATGTGGCGATTTGTTTTCTCTTGTCTTTGTTTCTTTGAATTTGAGTCCGCTTTTCTTTTAGTTCGAGAGACTTTGCTTGCCTTGTCTTTTAGTTCTTGTTGCTAGGGAATTTGGATGACCAAATTTCCTCTTCAGTGGTGGAGAATTTAAAGTCTCCATACTCTTATTCGGTGTCTTTTGTCTGTGTTTGTGTTGGAGACCGAGAACATTGTGGAATTAGTATGTTGTTTTCGGAGAACATCGGCAGACTTTCAGCCTTTCATCATCACTAATGTGGTTAATGAGAGAAGACATGTGCATTTGCCCGCTAAAGTAGAACTTTAGCGGTATTTGAAGGTCCCCTTTCAGTTAATCGAAGATCGTCATGCAGCATGCCAAGGTAAGTAAGTAAGGAATTTTGGGTGAACTCAGACCATCTTTCCAAGACGAAGGACTGCAAAAGGCATATTAGCTGTCGATTTTATGAAGGGAGAAGTGATTCTTAGTTAGTAAGGTTGGAAGTTGGTGCCAGAGACTCAGGGATTTTCCGGATTCAATGAGCCTTGTCATAGTTTTGGCTGAGAATTTTCATGACTTGCAGCTTAGCCAGTGTAGTTGATTCAACGGTAATACCAAGTGGGTGGTTAGTTGTAGTCAAGATAATTTTCGGCATCAGAGGAAACCTTGTGGATTTTACCGACTTACAGGGTATTGGATTGGACAACGTGTAGATGCAAGTGAATACCTCAGGTAATGTGATGTCCATTTCTTGATGAGAATGATTTTCGTGATATTTTCATCTTTTGTTATGTTTTTCCTTAATGTCTATGATTTATCCTTGCAGTGTTTAAACAATGGATTATGTTTAATCTTCTTAAGATATTGTTTTACAATGATCTTAGAATTTTGCACTTGTTTTAATTTTCTTAAATGTTGGCATCTACATTTCAAAAACCTAATGATTTCAAAATTTTGTATATGTTTGGTTAGAAATGGATGGATGTTTTTAATGATGGATTGTAGAGGCTAGTGAAAAACTGGTCTTTAAAAGCATGTAACTAAAATTGTGTTTCTTTTTCAAAATACGATGTGAAATTTCTATTTCATTGATTCATTTCCTTTAGCTATGCAAAATGAATTTCCTAAGGGTTTTTGTGTTCAGATTATATGCAAATTTCCTACATTTGTTTTAACGTTCAGCTGTGTTTATATTTCCGCAGGATTTTTATGAACAAATGAGTTCAGATTTCAACAAGGTTTAGTGTTTAATTAATACTCAGATTTTCAACAAAGTTTAATGTACAGTCATGCTATATGAATCTAATTTATTTTTTTAAGTCCTGATTTGAAAATTGTTAGGTGTTTTGATGGTTTGTTTGGCTATAAAAATATGAATTTCAAAATGGATAATGTTATTTCATACTCAAACTTTGATAAACTTTATTTAATTAAGCTTTATTTGACAATTTGGAGGTTCAGTTTATACTATTTTTGTTAAAATGATGAAATTTAGCTAAGTAATTGCTTTAGTCATTATGTTTAAGATTTTAAGATTTGTTTTGTATTGAATGGAATGAGTTGTAATAGCTTATGGTTGCAGTTTGGAGGTGTAAGAATTAAAGGGTTGATGGATGTAAGGAGGTGTATTGGTTCAGTTGGAAACAAATTTGGGTTTTTGAGGTAGTGTGCAGAACTTAAGACATAATATTCAGATGAGGCTGTGGTAATCGTTTTTGCAAGAAAGGTAGGGTATAAGGCAGGAACAGAAGATTGAGCAGACTCCAGATTGTGAAATTTTCAATCAAGCATCATTCGTGAAGCTAATGTTTAGTTATTCTGTGAACCTTGGAGAACAATAAAAAAGTGGTGGAATTACTTCGAGACTTGGATTGGAAGTTTCAGCTTATCAGGGAATGATGGCAGCTTGGCAGGTTTATTTTGTTGATGATACAGTATCAAGCAGAAGATCAAGAACAACAAGCAGATAGAATCAGATGTGAGCAGGATTTCTGAGTACATCACAGAAAGATTAGAATTCGGAGTTGTGAATACAGATTGGATTTCTAAGTTCGGTTATGCTTGCTAGAAGTAGAAGACTTGAAAAGTGAAATCTGAAGAGGCAAGCCATGCGAAGTTTCGACACAGAACAGCTCAGCAGGTTATGGCAGTTTAACATCTGGTTTATAGTAGTGTGACATTTGGGTTGTAGCAGACCAAGTCAGTGACAGAAGACCTATAGAATTTGGAATTTCTGATTTTAGAATGAAGAAGGATTGACGATATACTTGGAGGCCAGGAGCTGTGATGCATTCGAGGAGCCAACAGATTTCTAAGTCACTCACTTCAAAGTTAACGTGCTGACATGAGACGCTTGTGTTGATAGCTTTGATGGAGATGATGGATTGTTTCAGGATTCCGAATCACAGTGGATGAAGAGACTGTTAGATCTCGTGATCACTGAGAGGGGGGGGTGAATCAGTGATCTCTTTTAACCAGGTCCTTGCTAACAACAATTCAAATCAAACCACACAATTGACACCAGATTTACGTGGTTCACCAAAAGGCTACGTCCACGGTTCAATCCCGTCCGAACAACAATCCGGTACAGGTCTGAATCTTATTTAGTCGCACCGACGACAAAGAGCACCAACCCTTAAATTCAGATAGCACCAACTATCTAGGAAGCACCGACTCCCTTAGGTTTCAGATAGCACCAACTATCTAGGAAGCACCGACTCCCTTAGGTTTCAGATAGCACCAACTATCTAGGAAGCTACAACTCCCTTTACAATTTGTCTGCACCCACAGACAGGATCACCAAACCCCAAAACACCAAGCACCAACTTGATGATTACAGCAAAGAAGATAAACTGATCTACAGCCCTTTCCCCTCTACAATTCTCTCTCTCTCAATCCCTTACAAATAGAAATCTAAAGCATAAAAGAGAGACTTATCTTATGAACGAAAATACCATCTTCATGAGGCTTCAAATTCGTCCACACTTGCTGTAGAAAGTTGCTCCACAACAGCAAGACACAAGCACCTTCTTCTCCAAGCACTCTTCTCTCCAAAACTCTCTCAAACTCCTCTTTCTTTGATGCTTGTTATTGAAAACGAGATTAGGAGTGTTTATATAGGTTTTAGCAACCCTTAAGAGTCTTCAAAATAGGCTACAATTCGTTCAGAAAGAGTCCCAAACGAAATACAAAAGTTCCTGAATTTTCGTGCAAGTCTTCTGTTTCTGCGCAACTCTGATCCCGTGCTCGGTCGACATCATACTGTGCTCGGTCGACATCATACACTGACTGGAAATCAGTCACTTATCGAGCTCGGTCGACATCCTGCGGTCCCGGTCGACCGAAGACACACTGTGTCACGAAAATAACTGAGAGGTGCCTTTTTCTGTTTTCTGCAGGTTTCTTCTTTCTCGGTCGACCGCATGGGGTGCCCCGGTCGACCGCGTGCTCTGCTTCAGGAATGCTGAATTCCTGAACTGTGTCAACTCTTATTTTTCTTTTTAAGCTCTATCACTTCCACTCTTTCAACACATGATTGAGACATAGTGTTGACAATAATTCCAATACAATTTGATGCTTGAGACACCAAACACACCAATGCTTCAAGATTCAACTCAATGCATCTCAAATTCCAACAATCTCCCCCTTTGGAATTGTTGGCAACACTTGGAACTTCAACACAGACACTTGGAACATGTTGACATCATAGAGCCTTTTTAGAACAATAAACTCCCCTTGGAACATGATCTTCTCATTCACTATCTTGATACCAATTTTCATTCCAATCTTCCATCTTCCTCATGCTATCATATTTCCATCTTCTTAGCATAAGACTAACTTCAACATGCATATAGTCTTTCCTTGCATAATCTTCTCAGCATAACTTGATACCAATCTCCAGATAACCTTCTCAAGATGACATGCATATCAACCTTTCCATGCATAATCTTCTCCCCCTTTGACAATAATTCCAAAGGGACCAATCTAGGAGCAAATAAGATATTCAACGAATTCATTGCTCCCCCTTTCTGGCACATCTCCTAAGGTGTAGGAGAGTGAGTAACTCCTAATTTCTTTCGGAGATACTCGAAGACTTCCTTTGGCAAAGGTTTTGTGAAGATATCAGCCACTTGCTCAGTAGTAGGAACGTATTCCAACTTTACCTCACCATCTGCAACTTTATCCTTGAGAAAGTGATAGCGGATTGCAACATGCTTAGTCCTTGAATGCTGAACTGGATTCTTGGAGATATGAATTGCACTAGTGTTATCACAGAGGATCGGCGTAGGATCTGTTGTTGGAACTCCTAAATCAGAGAGCATTTGCCGCATCCATAACACTTGCGTACAACAAGTTGCCGCTGCAATATATTCTGCTTCCGCTGTCGAAAGTGAGACGGAGTCTTGCTTCTTGCTGTGCCAAGCTACCAATCTATCACCAAGATAGAATGCACCACCACTTGTACTCTTGCGATCATCTACGCAACCAGCCCAATCGGCGTCTGAGTATGCGACAAGAGTAAAGGATTTACCTTTAGGATACCATATTCCAAGCTCCATAGTACCTTTTAGATATCGAAATATCCTTTTCACTGCTGTAAGGTGCGTCTCAGTTGGTGATGCTTGAAATCGAGCCACCATACATACTGCTTGTAGAAGATCTGGTCTTGTAGCAGTCAAGTAAAGCAAGCTTCCTATCATAGAACGATAGGTGGTGTGATCAACGGACGAAGCCTTATCATCTTTGCTAAGTTTCGTGTTCGTTGTCATTGGCGTGCTCACGGGCTTGCTGTCTTCCATGTTAAAACGCTTCAGCATTTCCTTTATATATTTCATCTGAGATATAAAAATACCATTTTTCAGCTGCTGAACTTGTAATCCTAGGAAGAACTTTAGCTCTCCAAGCATAGACATCTCAAATTCTTTCGTCATATCTTCAGCAAAAATCCTGCACATATTCTCATCATTGCCTCCAAATATTATGTCATCAACATAAACAATAACCACCAGCTGTTTGCTTGAATCAGATTTGACATACAGATTGCTATCAACTAGTCCTTTTCCAAAACCAATCTTGCGAAGATAAAGATCCAGCCTTGCATACCATGCCCTTGGCGCCTGTTTCAGTCCATATAGAGCCTTCTTCAGCTTGCAAACTAAGTCTGAATTTTTGCTAATTAGAAAGCCATCAGGTTGCTCAATGTAGACCTCTTCTTCAAGTAAACCATTCAAGAAAGCTGACTTAACATCCATCTGAAATACCTTGAAGGTTTTATAGGCAGCCAATGCAAGAAACATACGAATGGCTTCCAGACGAGCCACCGGTGCAAAGGTCTCTTCAAAATCTATGCCTTCAACTTGTGCATAGCCTTTACAAACCAACCTTGCCTTGTTTCGTATGACCTGACCATCTTCATTCAGCTTGTTCCGAAAGACCCATTTTGTACCAATCACATTCTTATCAGTAGGTCTAGGGACTAGTTCCCATGTGGAGTTTTTCTCAATCTGCTCCAACTCCTCATGCATAGCTTTTAACCAGCTTTCATCTAGACTAGCTTCAGCTACTGTCTTGGGCTCAATGGTGGACACAAGTGAGTAATTGCTAACTACACTTTGTCTAGTTTTTACACCGGCCTCAGGATCTCCAATGATTGATCCTTAGGGTGTTGCTCTACCCAAGTACTTTTCTTTCTAGGAGAAGTATCCTCTGAATCATCTTTTGCCTTTTCAGAATCAGGTTCAGCCACTTCATCATCAATCTCACTCGAGTCCTCATAAACTGGACTGTCATTATGAGTTACCTTCTTTGACTCATGGTTTTCATCAATTCTAACATCAGCACTTTCAATAATTTTTCTGGTCCTTTTGTTAAGGCATCTGTAAGCTTTACTAGAGGATGAGTAACCCAGAAAAATACCTTCATCGGCTCTTTCTTCAAATTTGCCCGGATTTTGTTCGAGCCGCTTGATGTAACACTTGCTGCCGAAGACTCTGAAGTGCTTGACTGTAGCTTTTCTTCCAAACCATAGCTCATAAGGTGTTTTATCTTCATGTGGCCTGATCAAGCAACGATTCTGAATATAAACAGCCGTATGAATCGCCTCTTTCCAATACTTATCAGCCATCTTACTTTCAACCAGCATGGTGCGTGCCATTTCTTGCACAGTGCGGTTCTTGCGCTCAACAACTCCATTCTGCTGTGGAGTTCTAGGGGCTGAGTATTGTCTTTGGATGCCATGATGTTCACAATACTTAGTGAATTCATCAGATGTGAATTCGCCTCCACGATCAGACCTTAGTGTCTTGATCTGCTTCCCTAGCATGTTTTCAACCTGTGCTTTAAACACTTTGAACCGATCAAGTGCTTGATGTTTATGCTTAAGAAATAATACCCATGTCATGCGAGTAAAATCATCAATGCAAAGCATAAAATACTTATCTCCATTGGTGCTTTGAGTCCGCATCGGTCCACAGAGATCAGTGTGTACCAGCTCAAGAGGTTTCTTCGTATGATGCTCCTTCGTCTTGAACATTACCCTCGTTTGCTTTCCCTTTTGACAAGAGTCACAAATGGGGTTTGAAGGCTTTTCAACTGTAGCCATACCTCTAACAGCCTTTGAATTGCAAATCTTTGACATGTTGCCAAAGCTTAGATGCCCAAGGCGTTTGTGCCACAACCAACTCTCTTCTGACCGACTCAATAAGCATGTCTTTTCAGCTCCATTTGACAAGGTGTAAAGATTTCCAGCTGTCCTTGACCCAGTAGCCACTGTTTTGCCGTTGCTACACTTCTTGATAGCAAACCCATTCTTTGTAAAAACAATTTCGTGGCCCTTATCACAGATCTGGCTCACACTCAACAGATTGTGTCTCAATCCAGACACATATAAGACCTCTTCAGATCTGATCTTGTTTGCCATCAGCTGAACAACACCTTTTCCAACAATTTTGGCACCATCATTGTTACCAAACTTTACCGAACCACCTTCATAGTGCTGTAACTTGATGAATTTTTCTTTATCACCAGTCATATGACTCGAACAGCCACTATCAAGGACCCATGGTGCTGTCTTCTTTTGTGCATTGAAAGCGGTTTGCACAATGAGAGATTTCTTGCCTTTTTCTGCACTTTTCTTTGCCCTCCAAGTTTTGACTAACTTGGGTTTCTTTTCAACCTGAATTGGTTTAGCAGTAGGCAGCCTACAATCCCTAGCCATGTGTCCAAAATTATGACACTTGTAGCACTCAATATTGTGGCTATTTAGGATTGAGAAAGGGTTCCTTCTCACAACTGGGCTGTTTCTCACATAGAATTTACAATCTGCCCTTCTATGTCCATACCTATTGCAATGATAACAATAGCCATAAAATTTGTATCTTTTATATGGCTGGTTAGGCTTCATGTCCTTTCTCACTTGAATGGGCTCTTTTCTAGGCAGTGTGGGCTTCACAGAATTGGAAGGTGTAGTAACTTGCTTTACAAACACCGTCTCTACAGAAGGTGTAACCTTAGAAGATTCTCCATTCTCAAATCCTATTCCAAATCTGAAGTGAGGGGGTCTTTGAACTTTCAAAATTTCATTCAGCTTCAATGTACCATTGATAGCTTGAAACTCCTTGAGCTTTTGTTTCATTTGCATATTTTCAGTCCTTGCTCCAAGGATTTCAGTCTCAAGTTTCATCACTTCCTCAGTTTTGGTACAGATTTGTATTTCTAGGACATCTACCATTCTTTATACTCTTCTAATTCAGTTTCAAAGCAATAACTGAAATTTCAGATTCATGAAGAAGTTTCAGATTTTTCTTACTTGATCTTCGCTCCTTGCTAAGCTCCTCAAGTGCAGCAATGAGCTCTTCTTCAAGCTCTTGCTCATCGTCTTCTTCAATAGTAACCATGAAGAGTGCTTCAGTCGCCTCGACTGATTCATCATCGTCCGAAGATTCAGACGTGCTGTCATTATGCTGACTGATGAAGCTCTTTGCTTTGCCCTTCTTTCTGAAATTCTTCTTCCATTTACTCTTATCAACATAAGAGTCATTATCATTGTCTTCTTTCAGCGGGCACTTCGCAGCAAAGTGGCCAACACCGCCACAATTGAAGCATTTAAAGGGTAGCTTCCCTTTATACTTGCCATTGCTTCCTTTCTTCAGCCTTCTAATAAATTGAGCCTCAAGCTCATCATCATCAGAATCATGACCAGCAATCTCTTTTGCCTTTTTCTGAACTTTGAAGGCCGCTTCTCTATCCGATGAAGACGTCTTACCTATGCGCATCTCATAGGCAGTGAGAGAACCATGCAGCTCATCCATTGAAAACTCGTTCAGATCTTTTGCTTCTTCTATGGCTGAGACTTTAGAATCAAACCGGGGAAGGAGAGATCTTAGAACCTTTTTGACGATGACTGGTTCTTTAATCTCCTCTCCTAGTCCACGAATGTCATTCGTGACTTCATTCACCCGTTGCATGTAAGAATCAACATTCTCGCTATCCTCCATGCGAAGAGACTCAAATTGGGAGCGATGAGTTTGCAATTTCGCTTCTTTGATCTTCTCATCTCCTTCATGGATGCTTTTCAGCTTATCCCAGATTTCCTTGGCTGTCTTGCATGCTATAACTTTGATCAGCTCGCTGTCAACAAGGCCGCTAAAGAGTGCATTCTGCGCCTTAGAGTCGTTGTCTGCTAACTTCTTCGTTGCAGCATCAGTGGGTACAATGGCAGAATTGTAACCGACTCTGACAGTCTCCCAGACATCATAGCCAAGAGATTTGATGAAGGCCTGCATTCTAATCTTCCAAAAGCTGTAATTAGAACCATCAAACAACGGTGCTTTCATATTCGCTGTGCTGGTTGCCATGTGATTTGACAAAGATCACCCTTAGCGTGTTAAGCTTATCAAGGGAAACCTTACGCTCTGATACCAATTGTTAGATCTCGTGATCACTGAGAGGGGGGGGGTGAATCAGTGATCTCTTTTAACCAGGTCCTTGCTAACAACAATTCAAATCAAACCACACAATTGACACCAGATTTACGTGGTTCACCAAAAGGCTACGTCCACGGTTCAATCCCGTCCGAACAACAATCCGGTACAGGTCTGAATCTTATTTAGTCGCACCGACGACAAAGAGCACCAACCCTTAAATTCAGATAGCACCAACTATCTAGGAAGCACCGACTCCCTTAGGTTTCAGATAGCACCAACTATCTAGGAAGCACCGACTCCCTTAGGTTTCAGATAGCACCAACTATCTAGGAAGCTACAACTCCCTTTACAATTTGTCTGCACCCACAGACAGGATCACCAAACCCCAAAACACCAAGCACCAACTTGATGATTACAGCAAAGAAGATAAACTGATCTACAGCCCTTTCCCCTCTACAATTCTCTCTCTCTCAATCCCTTACAAATAGAAATCTAAAGCATAAAAGAGAGACTTATCTTATGAACGAAAATACCATCTTCATGAGGCTTCAAATTCGTCCACACTTGCTGTAGAAAGTTGCTCCACAACAGCAAGACACAAGCACCTTCTTCTCCAAGCACTCTTCTCTCCAAAACTCTCTCAAACTCCTCTTTCTTTGATGCTTGTTATTGAAAACGAGATTAGGAGTGTTTATATAGGTTTTAGCAACCCTTAAGAGTCTTCAAAATAGGCTACAATTCGTTCAGAAAGAGTCCCAAACGAAATACAAAAAGTTCCTGAATTTTCGTGCAAGTCTTCTGTTTCTGCGCAACTCTGATCCCGTGCTCGGTCGACATCATACTGTGCTCGGTCGACATCATACACTGACTGGAAATCAGTCACTTATCGAGCTCGGTCGACATCCTGCGGTCCCGGTCGACCGAAGACACACTGTGTCACGAAAATAACTGAGAGGTGCCTTTTTCTGTTTTCTGCAGGTTTCTTCTTTCTCGGTCGACCGCATGGGGTGCCCGGTCGACCGCGTGCTCTGCTTCAGGAATGCTGAATTCCTGAACTGTGTCAACTCTTATTTTTCTTTTTAAGCTCTATCACTTCCACTCTTTCAACACATGATTGAGACATAGTGTTGACAATAATTCCAATACAATTTGATGCTTGAGACACCAAACACACCAATGCTTCAAGATTCAACTCAATGCATCTCAAATTCCAACAGAGACTAGCACTTGGTAGGATTTCAATTACACTAATTCCTCGAAGATAAGATCAGATAAAAGAGTTTCAAGCCAGAATGTGAATGGTACAGTAAAAGTAGGTATATGGAATTCCAGAATTTCTGAAGTAGAGATTATTTCAGAGAAAGCATGTCTATCATCACATCTTCGTACAAGCATCAGGAGCACCGTGTACAGTTTTATAGGGCTTAAGGCACAGAATTCCAAGGTGATAGAAAAAGACAGAACTTGCAGTTTCTTAGACCGACAGTGACTGACAAGGTAAGTAAAAAGGAATGATCCAGTACAGGAACGACAGATGACACCAGGGATGATTAGAAGAATTGTTGAACACTAGTTTGGTCAGATAAATATATTTTGAGCAGATATGTGGAACAGTGTGAAGTCTTCAACCGAATCAGAATGTTGTTATAGGTGCATCTCAACCTCAGGTTTGATCCAGAGACATCACAGTGGCCGAGGTTCAGCGAGGGTGTCAGTGTTTTCTTTAGTCTTTTTGTGTTTTTGATTTTTATTTGGTTTAGTACATTTGGAGGACCAAATGGGTTCTAAGGGGGGGAGGATGTAAGACCCCGACCCCCAATTCTTTCGTTTAGTATTGTTTTAATCATGGTTTAGCTTTTTTAAGCGAGATTAGAGTTGGTTTGACTTTGTCTTTGAGTTTGACTAGATTTTTCATAGCCTTAGAGATTTGAGGACCGTTGACCTTGGTTTGACCCGGTCCATATGATTTGTATTTTTGTGAGAAATTATTTTTATTTTGGAAAATTATAATTTTTACTCCTTTTGACTCATTTTATTAATTTTATCAACTCTCATATTTTGACCATTTTGATTTGATGATCAGAAAAAATACGTTTTTCGAGAAAAAGGGCAAAATTGACTTTTCACACTAAATCTGTACTTGAAATTCAGAATTTTAGGAAAATATACTTTTTGGAAAGTAAATATTTCGTTGATCGATTTTGTCTTCTTCGTCGATCTCATTCGGGACCCACAAATGTTAGTTTCAGCCTTTGTAATGTTGGGGCGCATGGGGCCCAGCCCACTTAACCCTTTATAAAACCACATGGGTTCTTCTTCTTCCCATTTTCATTTTCCTCCAACACCCAGCACTTTCTCTCTCTTTTTTGAAACCCCTCATCTTGAGTGCTAAATGGAGGATTGATCTCCCAATCTTCTTCTCCTCTCTCTTGGCTTTCCAAAGACACCATTTTCAAGAGATTTGAGCTAGAGAAGACCCCTTTTCCAAGCTCTTCTTCCTTGTTTGAGCTTCAAAAAGGTTAGCAATGGATTTCTTTCTTCAAATCTTGGTTTTCCAAACCATTTAGAATGTTTTTGTCATATATGCAAAGGTTTTCCTTGAGATTTGCAGTGGATTGATTTTTCTAGGGCTTCTTCTTAAGCTATTTTTGGGGGTTTTGTGATTTTGGAGCTTGGGACTATAAAAGGACCATCTTAGAGTGATTTGCATCTCCTCTTGACCCAAGGCAAGTGAATATTCAGTTAATTTGATCATTTTATGCAATATGAGAAATTTCTTAGCATTTCCACTTTTAATATGTCTTATTATGATTCATCTTGAAATGATTTAGTATGGGTTTATGCTTTCTCTCTTTAAGACATTGTTTTACCATAATATATATATGTTTTTCTTTTGGAATGATTTATCTTGAGCCAACTCTTATGTTTAAGGAACTTTATGTCTTGATGAATGAATGAAATTTATGTTTATGTTTGATTTCTTTGATGGAAATGAAATGGAATTAGTGTATCAAGGATTTGAAGGAATTTTGTTGAGGCTAAGAGAGGGCCATTTGATGTGAAAATATGTATGGAAGAGAAAGGAGGGAAAGGAAAATAAAAAAAGAACAAAGAGTGCATTTCTGCACTCATTTTCGGACCCAGCCAGAACTGGGTCCGCTCGAGCGGACCCAGCCCAGTTCTGGGCCCTTTCAGGGCCTGGTTTGAGGGGCTTTCTGAATTACGTTTTAAGCCTGATTTAAGGCTGATTCTTGGGCTTTTTCTAAACTTGTTTTAGGCCTGTTTTAGCCCTCCTTTCCTCTTCATCTTAATGCCCATCAATCTCCTTTTTATGCTTGAAAGCCCATGAAAGATTTGGGTAAATTGCAATACTTGAAAAATTGTGAAATGGAATGAGAACAATGAGAGAATGAATATATGTGGGATTTACTCGGGAAGCATCCAATTCTCAATGAACACTCTATCATTTTAAATATTGTGGACTTTCATTGGCATCAAACATGTTCTTTTATTAATCAACGTTTAAAAGTTAAGTGTGTATTGAGATAGTTCATTGCGAAGTCATTAAGTCATTCTACATTATTCTGTTCCATTCCAGATCAGAAAATGTATATGTACTCTTCGGTAAACTAATTTGAATAGCATCGGTGATTTGATAAAGAATCATGTGGTTTTCCATGTTCGAAAGGATTGATCGTATGATTTTTATACAAATTACTTTGATGTGTATTTGAGTAGTTTACCATGGAAATTCGCATATTTTCTTCGAATCGATTTGGAAGGAGATTTGAGTGGTTCGCCACATTCGGAAATACATCGATAAGACTATTATTTTGAAAATAAAACCTCGAGGCAAGATGGGGCCAGAGCTTTGTAGTGTGAGCCCATGAGCCAAAGAGACTAGTATTTTGAGAATAAAACCTCGAGGCAAGATGGGGCCAGAGCTTTGTAGTGTGAGCCCATGAGCCAAAGGGATTATTATTTTGATTTGTATTGGTTCAGGTTTAAAAACTAAAGGCACCACTAGGCTTAGCTCACCTTGTCGGGCTGATCAACCGGCTTGGGATCTTTAATTTGTCTGCCAGCTGCAGCTTGGATTCTGTCTGTACCGACCATGGTAACGGTTTTGATTTGCCGGTCCCACTTGTATGTGGTTACTGTTCTGATTCTGTTTCCGGTCCCACGTGTAGTGGCTACGGTTCTATTCGATAACGACTTCGTTCGTTCCGGTCCCACGAGTAGTGGCTACGGTTCTGTCTGCTCTTGTTACTTCGGTAATAGGAGAATATAGCTATGTGTGGTTTGCCAATGTTTTTATCGAATGCCATTGATTTAGTTAGATCGTCGTCGAATTATTAATTGATTAGTGTTTCATTCGATTGCCATTGATTTATTCGTTTACCAATGTTTTATTCATTTATATTTTCAATGGTTTATGAAGTGTTTACTTGACTACATTGGTTATTCATATATGTTCAAACTTTAAATGTATCAGATTTGATTTTATATGGTTTTATAATTGCCCTTTTTCCATATTACCTGTTTATTTGCTTGCCAGACCGTCGTATTTGACCCTGTTTTTTGGTGCCAGATTTCTCTCCTACTGCTTTTAGGTGTTTGATCGGAGGAGGTAGTTGAGCCGTCGGTCTGACGTGAGAGGCTGCCCATTGATATCATCTAGATGTCAAGTTTGGCACCGGAGGTCATATCTAAATATTGGGGGTAGTATTTCTATTTAGTTGGATATTAGTTTTGTATGGCTTGGTTAGCCTTTTTCATGGGATTTGTAATTAAGACACTTGTGCTTTGTAACTTTAACATATGTGGGAAATAAAATATCCTGTTACTGCCAGCTCAGTATTCTATGATTTATGATTTGTACCAGTCTGCTTATGTGATGGCTTTATGATATTGGTTGAGTGCGACACGAAATCCGATGGCCACGGACTCCGGGTCGCAACGCCATGATTAGCTTCCGCGAAAAATATATTCAGTTGGTGTGGAATTTTATTATCCTCGTTCACGTGGATCTTGGGAAATACAACAAAAATTTTAATTAATCCCAAAATTTCACAACCCGAGGTCGGATCACTGCAGGGCCCGGTTTCGGGGTGTGACACCTTACCAAAAGTAAGAAATTAGAAAGGTTCTTTCCCAAAAGAAAGATATCTCGAGGGATTCTCTCTCAAAAAGAAATCAATGAGAGATTTTCTCCCAAAAGATAGGAGATTTGAGATATTCTCTCCCACCGAAAGATATCTTGAGATATTCTCTCCCAAAATAAAGGGAACATGTGAGATTCTCTCCAAATAAAAATATTCTTAGATATTCTCTATCCAAAGGAGATATTTTTAGATATTCTTTATAAAAATGACACCATATGAGATCTAAGCCACTTCAAAAGCTTAAGGTCCCATGGGTTAGCCCATATGATCTAGGTTTAACCACGTAGGCACTAAAAAAAGAAAAAAAAATTGGGCTTTTAGTCAAAGAGAAATGCCTCTTACCAAGAGCATACAAAAATGGTTCCATGCTTCTTTTGAGTTGATTGGACCATACGAAAAAAAATTCCAAGCCCCATGAGCTTTCAAAAATCAAACCATCCAACCTCATATACCAAATTGAGCCAAAATCTTGAAATTGACATTCCACAACAATCCAAACCAAATGTTGGTCCCCTAACTTGCCACATACAGCTTGTTAGGTCATAAGACCAAAACCAAAAACAAAAACCTGACCCCCCAACATTCCACATACAGCTTGTTGGGTCACACGGTCAAAATCAAACCCGACCCTCTAACCTGCCACATATAGCTTGTTAGGTCACAAGGTCAAAAATAAAAACCCAAATCCACATCCCTGATGTCATCTTCAAAACTTTGCCTCGAGATGGTACGTGATCCCTTTCACTGCCATAAAATTCCCTCGGAAGCTCAAAAGGCTACTCTACCAAAAGAAAGACTGCTCAAAGACTCTTGGTCTAGTCACAAGCTCTCCTTCAAATATCTCTTCGAGGCACATCGACTACAAAAAGTTAAGCAACTGGTTGCTGTATCTCGAGGGGGCATTTGTTGACACCAAAAATGTCACTTTCCCTCTTCAACATAAAAAAAGGCTACATGAAGTTGCGGCCAACCACAAATGGGCGATGCTACTTCTCAAAAAATCAAATCTTGTCAGAATCAAACAGAAACTGCAAGATTCTTCAAGCCAGCCAAAAGAGGAGTACATAAAAAGTTTTGGGCCATTTCAAAATCATTTGGCCTAACTTCGCTTCTCCGATAGTTGAACAGGAGCTCTCGGCGGCGACAGCATCGGAGACACCAAATCTTCAATCAGAGCCTATGGATAATCTCAAAATACATCCAAAAGGCTCCAAGCCAAGTTTCGAGTCAAACCGTCAACATTTAACCCTCCATCAACCCTTGAACAGCTAAATCAAGCCTCTCAGCGGCGAGAACCACTGAGGCCATCACTTATCAAAAGGAGCACATGGACGGCTTCAAGATACTTACAAAGGGCTACATGTCAAGTTTCAGGTCATTTCGACAACATTTGACCATACTTTGACTCTCGGAAGCCAAATCAGGCCTCTCGGTGGCGAAACTCCCCAGGACCATGGTTTCCAAGACAGAGCCTGTGGATCGTCTCAAAATGACTCAATAGGTTCCCTGTCAAATTTCAGGCCAATCGGACATCGGTTGACCGCACATCAAAGCGCGATATCTTCCTCGCGACAAAATCAAGTCTACTCGTGACAAGATCCCATACGGCTTCAAAACTAAAACAAAAGCCTGTGGTTGGTCTTATTTATTGCTCAGGAGGCTTCACCTCAAATTTCAGGTCATTCTGACATCATTTGGCCCAATTTCAGCTTCTTACGGAAAATCGGCAGCTCGACGCGACAGAGTCTTCGACTTTCCAGGAAAATTGGAAACTTTGCACTCCAAAAAGCAAGGATTCTTGTCAAGTTTTCTACAGGGAAATCAGGCCAATAAATGTGCAAAAATGTTAGGAAAAATACAGAAGAAAAAAGAATGGAAAAACACCTCAAAACGGCCGCAAAACAGGGACCAAAGGGGAAAATTTCCCCCAGGGTCATAGACTCCCGCGACCCTGGCCCAGGGTCGCAGGGGCCGACAACCATGGATCCCCAGGTCGCCGGGTTCGCCCTGGAAGGCCCGTTTTCCATCATTTTTTTGCGTTTCGAAGCTTCCAACTCCTGGGATTTTCCAAAATTCATACTTTTGAGGCACCAAATCCTTCGACATCCGTCAAAATCATGGGTAAATCGTCAAGAGTATCAAAATCAACATTGATCACCAACCGGTCAACCAAAAAGTGTGCTTTCTACCCGATCGATCGAGAAATTGACATGACAGATGGCACCGACCCGCTGTTGACAATCAATGCCTGAAGTTACGTGGTCATCCGATGTCGATCTATATGAAGATCCATCAATAATAATCGCCAGAAGAATCCCAAAAGACGTGGCACAGCCCGCGACTCTTTAATTGCTTGGTGACCACTTAATGCGATTAATTGACTAGCTTTTTTGCAGTCATTAATTAATTTCTTTGGACGACCCAATCAGAAGCAAACATCCAGGAGTTACAAGTCAATTGATTCATGGCATTTAAACCATGAAACTCCTCCCATCATGGTGATTAAAGGCGACTAAATGTCCTCAATCTCCACTGGCCAATCAGAAGCCAAGAAAAAGGAGTTACAAAATAAAGAAATAAATCTTGTAACTCCTCCCTTTATGTAGCTTTATAACAATTAAAGCTCATAAATCCTCCTAAAAGGCTACCTAAAAGCCTATAAATAGGAGAGCACTCGAAAGCATTCCAGGGAGAGATCTAAAACATTTCCACAGATCACAGATCATAAAAAAGCACAGAAAATCCAGAGAAAGAAATAGAGAAAACTCTGCGAAAGTTCTGCACCGGCCACCGCTATAAGGTGTCGAAAGTCCCTTAGGAGGCACCCCCCAAGGTCCTTGCCTTCTCCTTTTGCCTCCAATGGCTTAGACGTGACTTTTCAGCCCGTCTACTTAGCTTTTTATTGAGCATAGGACCTCCTCCTGGTCTTTGTCCTTTAAAAATATGAGGTTATAGCCAAGCCAAGCGAATCAAGAGCATCATCTGTTCTCATCCGCATGGATGATTGCAAAGTCCACATATGGCTTACGACCGTCAATCTGAACGAGTCCCCCACAATCTCCCGAGAAGTTGATCCTTATTTTCTTGCTTTTCATTGTATTTTGTATTTTTCCAAAAGAGACAAAAATCACAACTCTTGTCTTTCATTATTGATTAGAATTGTAAATCGGCTATAAACGCCAAAAATCGTCTTTCACAGCAAATCAAGAAAATACCTCTTTTCTTAAATATACGTGCAATGGAAAACTTGAAAGAAGTTGATTTCCTTTTTACTTGCGAAGGTCAATCTCCGGAATACTACCTGCAATTCCAAGTAAAATAGAAAATTTGGCACACCCACACACAAAAAAATGTTGATACCCGCTTTGCCACCAGTCACGAAAAGGTCGTACCCCATAGACTCTCACGTCCGCAGACCTCAGTAGAACAGTGCGCAGACGCACGGTCCATCATGGGTAATGAAATTGTGGATTCTTAGCCCTTTTGAATTGTAAGACCCTGACTCGAGTGACCGCAATTAGCATTAATTAAGTCGTGTGTTAGTTCTAAGTGAGATTAGTGGATTTTGGTTAAGTTGGGGTTAGAATAGCTTTTATATAGCTTTGGAGAATTTTGAGAGCCTTCTTGATTTAGTGGGACCCTTTGGGGGTTCTTTTAGTGACTTTGCGTGACATGGGGGATTATTCGAGATTCCATAAATTCGCGCTTCGACTCCGTTTGACTCAGCTCATTAATCTCTACAACTTTCATGTTGACTCCGTTCCCATTCGAGACCTCAAAGCCCGACTTTTCCTATGTCAAGGGGAAAATAGTCTTTTTACACAAAATCTGAACACAAATTCCGAAGTCTCCAAAACCCTTGAAATATATACTTTTTGGAAACTAGATTTTTCGATGAACACTTTTCCCTTCTTCGTCGAACTCATTTGAGGCCCGGAAACCCATGTTTTTAGCCTGACAAGTTTGGCCAATTGTGGAACCCATCTTAACTCTTTATAAAAGGGGAAGCCATCTTCACATTACCTTTTTACTTGTCATTTTCGTTGGAGAAGGGCTGCAACTATTTTAGGGTTTTCCCTTCTTCTCCTTCTTAATTTTTCCTCCTCAATCCACACCAATATCTTGCCAAATGGAGAATGAAGCTTCATCATCTTCTCCCTCACCATGAGAGCTTCCTTTTGATACTCTTGGAAGAAAAATCCAGCCATCCTAGGGTCTTCTTTGATCAAACTCTTGCCATTTAAAGATCTTTCAAATAAGCAATCTTTCCAATTTTCTAGTTATGTGTTCTCCTAGCCCTAGAGAAGCTTTACCCTCATTCTTGCAAGCTTTTTCTTTCTCTTTCTTGGTTTTGACCATTTAGGGTTCTATATGGGTTTTTGTTTTGGGGGTTTTTGGTTGCTTGTAGGTTTGATCTTGAGAGTGGTATTTAGGAGCTTGTTTAATCATCTTGGAAGCTAAGGCAAGTCGATGAATGGATATATTGAATGGTAGAATGTTTTATGTGAAATATGGATTTATAATCCTTGCTTTGATTGATTTCACTCTTGTCAATATATGCTTCTAACCATGATTATTAATGGATTTCGAAATGTGCATATTGATGGGTTTATCTCTCTTTTTTAATCTCTTAAAATGTATGCATTGTTGATTTGTTAAATCTTGTTTTATGTTTACATTGGATTCCATGGAGGATGGGTTTCTCTTGTGTTGAATGTGGATGAAAACGAAGATGACTTGTTGTTTTGGTGAAATGTTTTACTGGAGGAATGAATGTGGTTTTGAGGTGGTTATAAGCCCTCCTTTATGTAAAGGAATGGTGGTTCCAGGGAGATTTGCAAGAGAAGAAAGGAAGGAGCCGGACTACACATCAGAAAATGGTTTCTGTGATAGTTCGCTCGAGCAAACCCCTCACAGAGACCAGAGACCAGTTGGCTCGAGACAACCTGACCTGGGTCAGTTCGCTCGAGCGAACCCCTTCCAAAGAGCCCATGGCACGAGCGAACTTCGGGTTCACTTGAGCCATGTGTACGGCTTGACCTGGGGTTATTTTAGGAGCATGGGACTAATGTGTAAATGCTTGGGAAAGGTCTGTTTGGGGATCTAATGCGATTGTGAGATTTAGGAGGTGATGATGTATGGAGCCCGGTGGAACGAGAAACCCCTTCCCAGAAATTTATTGAGAATTTTAGGATTTGTCAATTTGTGTAAGGGACTTGGAATGCTTCCAACTTAATAGAATACCAAGCCAATGGCAATACCGGCATACGGGACCCTTATACACCTCGATTTAAATCATGAATCCTCAATGTATGGTCCGAAATTTTGTGAAAACCCCTTGTGTTTTCTTTTACTTGGATTTTGTAAGTACTCTCCTGTTTTCATGTGTATTTAATAGCCCTGTTTTAGAATTTCTGATTTATACACTTTAAGTGTTTTGTGACCAGATTTAAATGTGTTGTATGTGCTTATAAGCACCCTGTCCCGCTTGCTTGGGGTGTTATACACCAATATAGTTATATGTATATGTCCTGATTTCTTTCATGTAACCTACAAGTCGGCACCACTAAGCTTGGACAACCTTGTCCGCTTGATCCACCGACCTGGGGTCCCCCTCTTGCTCTTGCAAGCTGCAATATGGATCCTGCCTGTCCCGTTACCCGGTTCCACGGCCGTGGTCTTGTCTAGCTTTATGTATATATTTAGTTGGTTCTCGCCACCTCGAGTGCCTGTAAGACCCTAACCCCTAATCCTCGTGTTTTGTGTTGTCTTAGATATGTTTTAGCTTTTTGAGTGAGATTAGAGTTGGTTTGACTTCGTTTGTGAGTTTGGTTAGATTTTTCATAGCTTTGGAGAATTTTGAGAGTTCTTGAGTTTAGTTTGACCCGGCCTGGGGTGGTCCATGTGTTCAGTGCTTGTGTGAGAATTTATTCTTGATTTCGAAAAATCCTAATTTTTACTCTTTTCGACTTGTTTTATTAATCTCAACAACTTTCATATTTTATCCGTTTAAATTTGAAACTCAGAAATCATAGTTTTCGAGAAAAAGGGGCAAAAATGACTTTTCACACCAAATTTGGCACAAATTTCAAAATTTCAAAACTATGTCAAATTTATACTTTTTCGAAACTAGAATTCTCAAGGATCATTTTATTCTTCTTCGTCGATCTCATCCGGGGCACACAAGATCAGGTTTTAGGGATTTTAAAATTCAGCAGTCTTGGGATCCACTTCCCCACTTAAAACTAACCCAACGTGGGTTCTTCCCCATTTTTATTTCCTGCAACACAACAGCAAAAGAGAGCTCTTTCTTCTTCTCCATTACAGCCACCTTCTCTCCTTTGCATGTTGAACTTCCTTGGCCAAAAATGAAGATTTGAGTGCACCAATCTCTCCCTCATTACCTAAGCTTTCTATTGATACCATTTTTAAAGGATTCAGCTGGAACCCATCTTCTTCTCCAAACATATCTTGCTGATTTCTGCACTTACAAGTTAGGCCTGGTTTCCTCCTCCTAGCCATGGGTTCTTTAGACCCTTTTGAAGCTATTTATCTTACATGCAATGTAGTTCTTGAAGAACCCCTTTTATTTCAAAAATCTGGATTTCTTTTGAGTGGGTTTTTCCATGGATTTTTGTAGCTTGGAGTTGGGCTGAGAGAGGAGATTTCTGGGAGGAATTCTAGGACCCTTTTGGCTTGAGGCAAGTGAATAAACTGGTTTGAATGCAAGTTAATGAAATAATGTTTCTTCTTTAAAGCTTAATTTGAAATAACCATGTCTTTTCTTTCATTTTCATTGGCTATATATATATATATATATGGTTTCATAAAGGTTTTAATGTTCAGCTGTGATTTGTTTTTCTACAATGTTTTAATTTTATGTTTTATTCATGTGTGGGGAGATTTCCAGAACTCCAGGATTACGCTAATCATAGCCATCAGATGGGACTAAGCACTCTCACGTGCCATCCGCGTGCCATCCACGTGGCACCAAACTCACCTCGGCTAGCAGGGCAGAGGCCTCAGCCGAAGTCAGACAGCTCCAGGCCGCTAGCGCCGAGCTCGGCTACCCCATCTGCCCATCTCGGCTGAGAGCTCCACCTCGGCTGAAGGAGCCGGGAAGAAAGCCGAAGCACGAAAGAACCTCCACTCGCACCCCTCATCCCCCACGTCATCAGGCACGTGGAGGAATAGGGGCGCGAGCTAGTGAGGCAGATGCGACATCCAGCCGTCCACAATCTTCGCCAGATCACTGACAGGGCGGCATCCAGCGGCTGAAGCCACATCAGGGCAAGGCCCGAGGGCAGATCCGATGGTACTCCTACCGCCAAAAGCACCCAACACAATCTGGCCCAACAAGACACGCATTTAATGCGATATGGGCTGATCCGACTGGCATTAAATGCAGAGTGGGCTGGATTGGACCGCGTTTATTACTTTATGGGCTGATCATGACTTCCTAGTCGAATCATGGGACCCACACCAAGATATCCTCCAAAGATACGACCCAAGCCTCTATAAATAGAGCTTCATACCACATGCAAGGTACGCATAATCTCAACACACAGAGCTGTTACTCTGCCTCTCTTCTTCCTCTCCTTCCATTGTTCCAGTTCACTCACTGACTTTGGCATCGGAGAGCCTTGTGCCGCCCAGGCCAGGGTCCTCTAACCGTTTGTTCTTCTCTTTCAGGCTTTCGGACGGCACCCAGTCATCACCATTTTGGATAAGTCCTCTGAGGCTCCCCAGTTATTGTGGGTCATTATTTTCCGCACCTACAATTCAGATTCCAACCAGGTTAGTGTTTTGTTAACATTCAGATCACTGCAGGATTTTTTCTTTGTGTGTAAATGAATTCAGATTTCTGCTGGGGTTTTAGTGTGCAAATGAGTTTGGATTTTTGCAGGAATTTTGTGTACAACTGTGTTCAAAATTCATGCAGTCTTAGTGTTCAGCTGTGTTCAATTTCAGATCTTTGCTGGTTTTTGTGTCCAATCCAGGTTTCAGATTTCTGCAGGTTTATGTTCAAATTAATGTTCAGATTTCTACAATTTTTGTACTCAGTTATGTTCAGATTTCTAGAAGTGAATAATCTTATTGAGAATGCATGCTACATGAATCTGAACCTTTTTATTGAATTTCTGATTTGAAAATGCTAGGTATTTCAATGTCTTATTTAATTATAAAAATGTGGATTTCAGAATGGACGCCTGACAGGAGCGAGCCTGGGTCCAGCCCAGGCCTGTTTTTAGCCTGTTTTCCAGCCTGTTTTAAGCCTGTTTTCCAACCTGATTTCAGCCTGCTTTCCAACCTGATTCCAGTCTATTTTCCAGCCTGATTCCAGCCACTGTTTTATGTAATTTTTAAGGCTTGTTGTACATAGCTTGGGCCTGTTTTGATGTTTTATTAGATGGTTGAGCCCAGCCACTGTTTCATGTAATTTTTAAGGCTTGTTTTACATAGCTTGGGCCTGTTTTGATGTTTTATTAAATGGTTGAGCCCAGCCACTGTTTCATGTAATTTTTTTAGGCTTGTTTTACATAGCTTGGGCCTGTTTTGATGTTTTATTAAATGGTTAAGCCCAGCCACAGTTTCATATGAATTTTGGGACTTGTTTTACATAGTTTGGGCCTGGTCTTTGCTCATTCATTTTTGAGGGCCTGTTTTGATGTTTTTATTTAAATGGTTGGGCCTGTTTTGCTGTCCTATTATGGGTATGGGTTGAATTCCCTCTTCTCACTAATGGATGAATTTATTAATCCAAAAACTTGCTCAGAAGTAATAAGGAGAAAGTTGAAACACATTTGATGATTTTGAAGCCTGTTTGATATTCTTTCACTAATTATGGACCTGAAATGATTTTTGAACTAATTTCCATTGTTTTCGTGGATTTCTTGAGGATTAAACAATTAGAATATGTTGTGAGTCTTCTAAATGAATATTGTGCATTTGAAATTTTAAATGTCCTAACTTCAGGGGCACCAATCCCATTTCTACTTCTTTGACATTTGAGTTTCAAATACACAAGGATCAATGGAAGTTTTTAACATAAGCTTGATAAACCTTGTTTTTCGAACTTTAGTTTTGATATCCAGAATATCATTGTGTATTGCTTTGAAGTTCAAGTATAAGCTCGTTTGAAGGTTTGATTTTTGAAGGAAAAAGGGGATCACCTCCTAAGCTCGTTATGCATATATATTATGCCTTTTGCCCACTCGCTCGATCGTTTTGATAAGTGATTTCCCCTTTAAGTTTTGATAAGCTCGATAAGTATATTGTCTTGTTTTGTGCATTCAAGGATTTAAGTGAACACCACTGAGCTTAGACTGCCCTCTCAATCTGCTCCACTAGTTAGCGGGTCTTTAAACATAAGTAAGGACCATCTGCAGATTGGTAGTGTATTTATACACATTTTAGCTCGTTCCGGTTCCGCGGCTGATATTTTTCCCCTCCCACCTTGTGTGGCTTGGGTACCCGCTCGCTCGCTCGCTTACTCTTATCATCATGTATGATGGAGAAAGGATTTAGCTCAATGTGGATTTACTATTCGTGATATATTATGTACTCATGCTAGTTTTGTTTTGTACTTCATTCATTGATTTTTGTATCGGTGAAATATATCTTAGTCATGTACTTGTTTTATAGTTTAGTAAATTGTTTTAAATATTGTTTCTTTTAAACTTTGATTTTGTTATATATTTATGCCCAATTTATTCACCTGCCAGACCATCATGCCTGATATACTACTTTGGTGCTCTAGGTGGTAGGTTCTCGACTTGAGCTAGTTCGTGTACAGAGCTGTTGAGCCATGAGTTTTGCAGGCTTGTTATGTCAGCGATGTCATATAGACGTCGTGCTTGACTCCGGAGTTTCGTTACACACTTGGGTAGCAATTGTTCTTAGCTTGTTATTTTTGTACGGCTTTTGTTAGCCTTTTTCCTAGGGATTGTAATTAAGACACTTGTTAAATTGTAGCTTCAATATGTTTGGGTAATGAATAGCCTGTTACTGTCAGCTCTATATTTGTATTATCTTGGTTTGTTCCAGTCTGAGCTTGATCATTGTTATGACAGCTTTACGCTAATGGGTTGAGTGCGATGTGGAATCTGATGGCCACAGACTCCGAGTCGCGACACCACGTAAGCTTCGGCGAAACATTCAGGTTGTGTGGAATTTTGTAATCCTCACACATGCGGATCCTGGGGAAAATAAAAAATTTCAATTAACCCCAAGTTCACGCTCCCCGAGATCGGATCGCTGCAGGGTCTCGATTTTGGGGGTGTGACAGTGCCCGAGACCAACGCCTCTAGCGTGCTCTCATCACATTAGTGATTGAGGATTTAGCTTAGTGTGGTTGCCATCTTGCCAGTTTCCTGTTCTTTGATACCTTTACATGTTTTTATATTGCACATGCATTTTCTAATAAATGATGCATTCACTTTCATTAAAATTATTGTTAAGCAGGTTTCAATGTTTTCCAAGGTAATTGTATATCTTGTCACCCACTTGCCAGACTGTCGTGTCTGACCCACTCTTTGGTACTCATGTCCAAATGCCGATTATCCGAAGGAGGAGCCAGAGGAGGCGGCCGGAGAGCCGCAACACGTAGGCGAATGGTAGGCTGACAGTATTATGTAGGCATTCAGTCAAGCCTTGAGATACGGCACATTTTTGGGTTTGAGACTGACATATTTTGGGGCAAACTCTTTTGGTTATACTGGCCTTTGTTGGCCTTTATTTTTTGGGAATGATAAACTAATTCACATTTTGTATAAAGTTTTAACTTTACTCTTTTTAGGAAATGCCATATGATCATTGCCCACTCTGACATCATGTTTTATATATATATGTGTGTGTGTGTGTGTGTGTCATCAGTCTTGTATCATGAAATGGAATTACAAACTTGATTTATTACAAGCTTCCTCATCCCGAATGTGAATGGCTTGTGTGTGAAATTATTACTGCGGAACCCTGTGGGAAATCACGTGCATGGAGGAAATGTTTTTCTTTAATCCCTGTACGTATTAGCCAAATAAATACAAGCACGTGGCATGACATCTTAGATCACACCAGATCCTGAATCAGGTCGGGGGCCCAGTCCGAGGGTGCGATACGAATTGATGTAATTTTTATGGATTTTGGGTTGGATTGAGCTCCTCTGTGGTGCAGGGAGAAAAAGGAATGAAAAAGAGAAAAACATCAATTCCCACAACTATGCACTGCCCCAACTAGAAACCAGAGACGCCGAACATTCGAACGTTCCCTTCAAATGTTCAAATGTGAAAGTCTCTGCTTTCCGAGTAAAAAACCAGTGGCGATGAATGTTCGAACTCTTTTGTTGAACGTTTGAACACACCATCAGGAGTTCAAACGCACATGGTGTGTTAGGACTTAAGACTTTTTCTAGAGTTGGTTTGACTTTATATACTTTTGGGGCATTGGGGCATTGTGTATGGGGTGTTCATTGGAATTAATAACCTAAATTAACTACATGAACCTCATATAAGAGCCGTCTTTGAGCAGACGTGTTGACACCAAAAATGTCACTTCGCCTCTTCAAAATCAAGAAAGCTACATGAAGTCGCAGCCTACCACAAATTGGCGATGCTACTTCTCAAAAATTCAAATCTTGTCAGAATCAAACAAAAACTGCAAGATCCTTCAAGAAAGCCAAGAGAGGAGTACATAAGAAGTTTCGGGCCATTTCAAAATCATTTGGCCTAACTTCGCTCCTCCGATAAATGAATAGGAGCTCCCGGCGGCGACAGCATCAAAGACACCAAATCTTCGATCAAAGCCTGTGGATGGTCCCAAAATACATCCAAAAAGCTCCACGTCAAGTTCCAAGTCAAACCGACAACGTTTGACCCTACATCAACCCTCAAACAGCTAAATCAAGCCTCTTGGTGGCGAGAACCACCGAGGCAATCGCTCATTAAATGGAGCACATGGGCGGCTTCAAGACACTTACAAAGGGCTACACGTCAAGTTTCAGGTCATTTCGACAACATTTGACCAGACTTTGACTCTCAGAAGCCAAATCAGGCTTCTCGGCGGCGAAACTCCCCGGCACCATGGTTGTTAAGACAGAGCCTGTGGATCATCTCAAAATAACTCAATAGGTTCCCTGTCAAATTTCAGGCCAATCGGACATCAGTCGACCACACATCAAAGCACGACATCTTCCTCGTGATAAAATCAAGTCTACTAGCGACAAGATCCCATACTGCTTCAAAACTCAAACAAAAGCCTGTGGTTGGTCTTATTTATTGCTCAAGAGGCTTCACCTCAAATTTCAAGTCATTCTGACATCGTTTGACCCAATTTCGGCTTCTGACGAAAATTCGGCAGCTCTACGGGACAAAGTCTTCGGCTTTCCCGGGAAATCGAAAACTTTGCACTCCAAAATGCAAGGATTCTCATCAAGTTTTCTATAGAGGAATCAAGCCAACAAATGTGCAAAAATATAGAAGAAAAAAGAATCAAAAAAGACTACAGAATGGCAAAAAACGACAACCGAAATGGAAAATCTCCCTTAGGGTCGCAGCCTGCGACCCTAGCCCATGGTCGCCGGGGACCCTGTGCATGGTCGCCGACAACCATGGAGATCCGGGTCGCCGGATTTGCCTCGGAAGGGCCATTTTCCGTCCTTTTTCACTTTTTGAAGTTTCAGGCCCCTGTGATTTTCCAAAATTTAGACTTTTGAGGCACCAAATCTGGCGACATCTGTCAAAATCACGGGTCCATCTTCAAGAGTATCAAAATCATCATTGATCGCCAACTGGACGACAAAAAAGCTGCACTTTCCACCTGATCGATCGAGAAATTGACAGGACAGATGTCACCAGCCTGCTGTTAGCAATTAATGTCTGAAATTACATGGTCATCCGATGTTGATCAGCATGAAGATCCGTCGATGGTCATCGCCAGAAGAATTCTAAAGACGCGGCACGGCCTGCTACTCTTCAACTACTCGGCGACCACTTAATGCAGTTAATTGACTAGCTTTATTGCAGTCATTAATTCATTACTTTGGATGGCCCAATCAGAAGCAAGCATTCGGGAGTTATAAGTCAAAGGCTTCATGGCATTTAAACCATGGAACTCTTCCCATCATGATGATTAAAGGCAATTAAATGCCCTTAATCTCCACTGGCCAATTAAAAATCCAATAAAAAGGAGTTACAAAATAAAGAAATAATTCTTGTGACTCCTCCCATTATGCGGCTTAATGACAATAAAAGCCCATATACTCTCCTAAATGGCTACCAAAAGCATATAAATAGGAGAGCACTCCAAGCATTCTAGAGACGGGAAAAACACTTTAGGAAATCCAAAAACCCAGACAAAAAAAGGCATCATAAATCTAAGAGAAAAAATGAGAAAAAAACTCTACTGAAGTTCTGAACCGACCACCACTACAAGGTGACAAAAGTTCCTTGGGGGGTATTCCCCCCCCCCCCCCCCCCCAAGGTCCTTGCCTTCTCCTTCTGCCTCCAATGGCTTAGATGTGGCTTTTAAGCCCGTCTACTTAGCTTTTTATTGGACATAGGACCTCCTCTTGGTCTTTGTCCTCTAAAAATATGAGGTTATAGCCAAGCCAAGCGAATCAAGAGCATCCTCTATTCTCATCTGCATGGATGATAGCGAAGTCCACACATGGCTTGCGACCGTCAATCTGAACGAGTCCCCCACAATCTCCTGAGAAGTTAGATCCTCCTTATCTTACTTTTCATTGTAGTTTGTATTTTTTTAAAAGAGACAAAAATCACAACTCTTGTCTTTCATTATTGATAAGAATTATAAATCGGCTATAAACGCCAAAATCGGCTATAAACGCCAAAAATCGCTTTTCACGGCAAACATCGCCTTTCATGGCAAAACAAATGAAATCGTTTTTTACAACATTTCAAAAACTTGTCTCTTTTCTTTAATATATGTGCAATGAAAACTTGAAAGAAGTTGATTTCCTTTTTACTTGCGAAGGTCAATCTCCGGATCACCACTTACAATTCCAAGTAAAATAGAAAATCTGGCTCACCCACCCAAAAAAAATGTTGATACCAGATTTTCGCCCTCCGGGCGTGAAAGGATTGGATCAAACGGACTCCTATGTCCGCCGACCTCGGTACCGCCGAGTATGAAAAAAGCGCGGTCCATCTAGCTGGCACACCCGGTGGGACTTGTTCATTTAGGAACACGATGCTTGGAAATGAAATATTTGCATACCATATTTTTGCTCTATGCTTATACCTCTTTTCTGGATTCCTTGGCTTATTTCTAGTTGGTGGCCTATGTGTTGGATATCGCGATCACTGAGAGGGGGGGGGGGGGTGAATCAGTGATTTCTAAAAACAGGTCCAATTCAACAACAAAACAAGTCAAATCACACAATGACACCAGATTTAACGTGGTTCACCGAAAGGCTACGTCCACGGTTCAAAGACTGTCCGAACACCAATCCGGGACAGATCTGAATCTTATTTAGTCGCAACCAACGACAAAGAGCACCAACCCTTAGTTTCAGATAGCACCAACTATCTAGGAAGCACCGACTCCCTTTACAATTTATCTGCACCAACAGATAGGATCACCAAACCCCAAACACCAAGCACCAACTTGATGTATAAACAGAATAGAAGATAAACTCTGTCTACAGCCCTTCCCCTCTACAATTCTCTCTCTCTCAATCCCTTACAAATTGAAAATTAAAGCATAAACAGAGAGACACTTAACTCATGGACGAAATACCATCTTCAAGAACATATCCTCGTCCACACTTGCTGTAGAAAGATGCAGCACAAACAGCACACAGCAACAGCACTTCTTTCTCTCAAGAACTCTCTCAATTTTCTCTCTAAAACTCTTCTCTTCTGGTGTCTCTTTAGAACGACCCATACATGCCTTTATATAGGTTATAGTAACCCTTAATTGTATTTTAAAACAGGCTACAATTCGTTAGAAAGAGTCCCAAACGAAATAGATAAGAGTGCTGAATTTTCGTGCAAGACTTCTGATTCTGCGCAACTCTGGTTCCCGTGCTCGGTCGACATCATGGCTTGCTCGGTCGACATCATACACTGTCTGGAAATAGTCAATTATCGCACTTGGTCGACATCCTGGGGTCCCGGTCGACCGAAGACACACTGTGTCACGAAAATAACTGAGAGCTTCCTGAAACTGTTTCTGCAGGTTTCTCTTTGCTCGGTCGAACCGCATGGGGTGCCCGGTCGACCGCATGCTCTGCTTCAGGACTTCTGAATCCCTGACTGTTTCAATTTTGTTTCTTCTTTTCAGCTCTATCAACACTAGCCTATTATCATCATGCTTGTGACAATGTGTTGACAATAATTCCAACTCAAATCAATACTTGAGATACTATCTTCTTCAATTCGTCAAAAGACTTTCAAGTCATCTCAAATTCATCTCAAATTCCAACAATCTCCCCCTTTGGAATTGTTGGCAACACTATTGGAACTTCAACACTTTCAACTCCAGCTTGCAGCTCTTCCAAGTTCTTTTCAAACACTCACTTGGAACCAATTCTGAAATTCTGAAATAACAACCATGCACTGTCAACAATCTCCCCCTAGCTTTCATAGCATAACATCTTTCCTTGCTATCATAGCATAACATCTCTCCCCCTTTGACAACAAGTCCAAAGGGACCAAACCGAGGAGCGAATAGGATATTCAATGAATGCATTGCTCCCCCTTTCAAGCACAACTCCTACGGTTTAGGAGAGTGAGTAACTCCTAACTTTTTCCGGAGATACTCGAAGACTTCCTTTGGCAGAGGTTTCGTGAAAATATCATCAATGCATAACATGAAATACTTATCTCCATTGGTGCTTTGAGTTCGCATCGGTCCACAGAGATCAGTGTGCACTAGCTCAAGAGGTTTCTTGGAATGATGCTCCTTTGACTTGAACATAACCCTCGTTTGCTTTCCCTTTTGGCAAGAGTCACAAATGGGATTGGAAGGCTTTTCAACTTTAGACATGCCTCTTACAGCCTTTGAATTGCAAATCTTTGACATATTATCAAAGCTTAGATGCCCAAGGCGTTTGTGCCACAACCAACTTTCCTCTGTCCGACTCATCAAGCAGGTCTTTTCAGCTCCATCTGACAATGTATAGAGATTTCCAGCAGTTCTTGATCCAGTTGCCACTGTTTTGCCGTTGCTACTCTTCTTGATGGCAAACCCATTCTTTGTGAAGATAACTTCGTGACCCTTGTCACAGATCTGGCTTACACTAAGCAGGTTGTGTCTCAATCCAGACACATATAAGACTTCTTCCGATCTGATCTTGTTTGCCATAAGCTGAATAACACCTTTTCCGCAGATTTTGGCACCATCATTGTTGCCAAACTTCACTGAACCGCCTTCATAGTGCTGTAATTTGATGAATTTCTCTTTATCACCAGTCATATGGCTTGAACAACCACTATCAAGGACCCATGGTGCTGCCTTCTTTTGTGCATTGAATGCCATTTGCACAATGAGAGATTCTTTGGGACTTTCTGCACTTTGCTTTGCTCTCCAAGCCTTGACTAACTTGGGTTTCTTTTCAACCTGAAATTTGTTAGCAATAGGCAACCTACAATCCCTAGCCAAGTGTCCATAATTGTGACACATATAGCACTCAATTTTGTGGCTGTTTAGGATTGAAAAAGGATTCCTAGTCACAAATGGGCTGTTTCTTACATAGAATTTGCAATCAGCTCTTTTATGTCCAAACATATTACAATGAAAGCAATAACCATAGAATTTGTATCTTCTTTGTGGCTGGTTAGTCTTCATTACCTTTCTAACAGGAATGGACTCCTTTCTAGGTTGAGTGGGCTTCATAGAGTTAGAAGGTGCAGTGACTTGCTTCACAAACTCTTTCTTTTCAGGAGGTGCAATCTTAGAGGATTCACCTTTCTCAAATCCTAGACCAAATCTGAAGTGGGCAGGTCTTTGAACTTTCAGTAGTTCATCGAGTTTCATAGTCCCTTCAATCGCTTGGAGCGCTTTGAGTTTTTTGCTATTTTCCAAATTTTCAGCCTTTGCTCTAGCGATCTCAGTTTCAAGTTTCATAGCCTCTTCCTTTTTTATACTAATTTGGTTTTCAAGGACTTCTACCATTCTTTTATATTCTTCTACTTGAGTTTTCAAAGCAATAATAGAACTTTCAGATTCATGGAGAAGTTTCAGATTTTTCTTACTTGTTTTGCGTTCCATGCTA
The DNA here is from genome assembly GCA_012931725.1 of Litsea cubeba. NCBI lineage: Eukaryota > Viridiplantae > Streptophyta > Magnoliopsida > Laurales > Lauraceae > Litsea > Litsea cubeba. The sequence goes on from CM022949.1 coordinate 57,026,383, forward strand.
AGCTCCTCAAGTGCGGCTATGAGTTCCTCTTCAAGATTGACTTCAGCCTCCTCTTCCTCTTCCGGATCTAGCTCTTCTTCTTCTTCAACAGTGACCATGAAGAGAGCTTCGGTTGATTCATCATCGTCTGAAGATTCAGACGTGCTGTCATCTTGTTGACATAGAAAGTTTTTAGCTTTGCCTCTTTTTCTGAAATTTCTCTTTCCTTTACTCTTTTCAGAATAAGAGTCATTATCATTGTCTTCTTTTAGCGGACACTTCGCAGCAAAGTGACCAATACCTCCACAATTGAAGCATTTAAAGGGTAGCTTCCCTTTGTACTTGCCATTGCTTCCTTTCTTCAACTTTCTAACAAATTGAGCCTCAAGCTCATCATCATCAGAATCAACATCATGACCAGCAGTCTCTTTTGCCTTTTTCTGAACTTTGAAGGCCGCTTCTTTATCAGATGAAGACGTCTTTCCTATGCGCATCTCATAGGCAGTTAGAGAACCATGTAATTCATCCATGGAGAATGCATTCAGATCTTTGGCTTCTTCGATGGCTGAGACTTTTGAATCAAACCGGGGAAGAAGAGATCTTAGAACCTTTTTGACGATGACCGGCTCTTTAATCTCCTCCCCTAGTCCACGAATGTCATTCGTGACTTCATTCACTCGTTGCATATACGAGTCAACATTCTCGTTTTCCTCCATGCGAAGAGACTCGAATTGAGAGCGATGAGTTTGCAATTTGGCTTCTTTAATCTTCTCATCACCTTCATGTATGCTTTGCAACTTGTCCCAAATTTCCTTGGCTGTTTTGCATGCAATTACTTTGACAAGCTCGCTGTCCACAAGGCCACTAAAGAGTGCATTCTGCGCCTTGGAGTCGTTGTCTGCCAACTTCTTCGATGCAGTATCATTGGGTACGGTGGCAGCATTGTAACCGGCTCTGACAGCCTCCCAAACATCATAGCCAAGAGATTTGATGAAGGCTTGCATCCTAATCTTCCAAAAAGAGTAATTAGAACCATCAAACAGAGGTGCTTTCATATTCCCTGTATTGACTGCCATGTGATTTGACAAGAGATCACCCTTAGCGTATTAAACTGATCAAGGGAGCCTCGCTCTGATACCAATTGTTGGATATCGCGTTCACTGAGAGGGGGGGGGGGGTGAATCAGTGATTTCTAAAAATAGGTCCAATTCAACAACAAAACAAGTCAAATCACACAATGACACCAGATTTAACGTGGTTCACCGAAAGGCTACGTCCACGGTTCAAAGACTGTCCGAACACCAATCCGGGACAGATCTGAATCTTATTTAGTCGCACCAACGACAAAGAGCACCAACCCTTAGTTTCAGATAGCACCAACTATCTAGGAAGCACCGACTCCCTTTACAATTTATCTGCACCAACAGATAGGATCACCAAACCCCAAACACCAAGCACCAACCTGATGTAAAAACAGAATAGAAGATAAACTCTGTCTACAGCCCTTCCCCTCTACAATTCTCTCTCTCTCAATCCCTTACAAATTGAAAATTAAAGCATAAACAGAGAGACACTTAACTCATGGACGAAATACCATCTTCAAGAGCACATCCTCGTCCACACTTGCTGTAGAAAGATGCAGCACAACAGCACACAGCAACATCACTTCTTTCTCTCAAGAACTCTCTCAATTTTCTCTCTAAAACTCTTCTCTTCTGGTGTCTCTTTAGAACGACCCATACATGCCTTTATATAGGTTATAGTAACCCTTAATTGTATTTAAAACAGGCTACAATTCGTTTAGAAAGAGTCCCAAACGAAATAGATAAGAGTGCTGAATTTTCGTGCAAGACTTCTGATTCTGCGCAACTCTGGTTCCCGTGCTCGGTCGACATCATGGCTTGCTCGGTCGACATCATACACTGTCTGGAAATAGTCAATTATGCTACTGAGGTCGGTGGACGTGGGAGTCCGTTGGGTACGACCCTTTCGCGCTCGGGGGGCAGAAAGCGGGTATCAACATTTTTTTGTGTGGGTGTGCCAGATTTTCTATTTTACTTGGAATTGCAAGTGGTGATCCGGAGATCGACCTTCACAAGTAAAAGGAAATCAACTTCTTTCAAGTTTTCCATTGCACATATATTTAAGAAAAGATACATTTTTCTTCATTTGCCATGAAAGGTGATTTTTTTGGCATTTATAGCCGATTTTTGGAATTTATAGCCGATTTACAATTCTTATCAATAATGAAAGGCAGGAGTTGTGATTTTTGTCTCTTTTGAAAAAATACAAACTACAATGAAAAGCAAGAAAAGGAGGATCTAACTTCTCAAGAGATTGTGGGGGACTCGTTTAGATTGACGGTCGCAAGCCATATGTGGACTTCGCCATCATCCATGCAGATGAGAATAGAGGATGCTCTTGATTCGCTTGGCTTGGCTATGACCTCAAATTTTTAGAGGGCAAAGACCAAGAAGAGGTCCTATGTCCAATAAAAAACTAAGTAGACGGGCTGAAAAGCCACGTCTAAGCCATTGGAGGCAGAAAGAGAAGGCAAAGACCTTGTTGGGGTGGGGGGGGGGGGTACCCCCCAAGGGACTTTTGTCACCTTGTAGTGTTGGTCGGTGCAGAACTTCACAGAGTTTTCTCTCTTTCTTTCTCTTAGATTTCTGATGCCTTTTTCTGTCTGGATTTTCGGATTTTCTGAAGTCTCTCTGGAATGCTTGGGATGCTCTCCTATTTATAGGCTCTTGGTAGCCATTTAGGAGGGTTTATGGGCTTTTATTGTCATTAAGCCGCATAATGGGAGGAGTTACAAGTTTTAATTCATTTACTTTGTAACTCCTTTTTCTTGGCTTCTGATTGGCCAGTGGAGATTGAGGGCATTTAATCGCCTTTAATCGCCATGATGAGAGGAGTTTCATGGGTTAAATGCCATGAATCAATTGACTTATAACTCCCGGATGCTTGCTTCTGAATGGGCCGTCCAAAGAAATGAATTAATGACTGGTCAATTAATTGCATTAAGTGGTCACTGAGCAGTTGAAGAGTCGCGGGCCGTGCCGCATCTTTTGGGATTCTTCTGGCGATGATCATTGATGTATCTTCATGTAGATCGACATCGGATGACCATGTAACTTCAGGTATTGGTTGCCAACAGCGGGTCGGTGCAATTTGTCCTATCGATTTCTCGATCGGTCGGGTAGAAAGCACACTTTTTTGGTTGACCGGTTGGTGATCAATGTTGATTTTGATACTTATGAAGAATGACTCGTGATTTTGACGGATGTCAAACGTTTTGGCAGTTCAAAAGTATGAATTTTGGAGAATCCCAGGAGTCGGAAGCTTCGAATCGTGAAAAATGATGAAAAAATGGGCTTTCCGAGGCAAACCCGGCGATTCCTGGCTCCATGGTCGCCGGCGACCATGGGCCAGGGTCGCAGGGGCTGGCGACCCTAGGGGGAATTCCCCCCCCCCCCCTTTTGTACCGTTTTACGGCCGTTTTTGATGTTTTTCGATTCTTTTTTCTTCTGTATTTTTTCTTGACAGTTTTTATCATTTATTGACCAGATTTCCCTGTAGAAAACTTAATGAAAATCCTTGCATTTTGGAGTGCAAAGTTTCCAATTTTCCGAGAAAGCCGAAGACTTTGTCGCATAGAGCTGTCGATTTTCCGTCAGAAGCTGAAACTGGGTCAAACGATGTCGGAATGACCTGAAATTTGGGGTGAAGCCTCCTGAGCAATAAATAAGACCAACCATAGGCTTTTGCTTGAGTTTTGAAGCCGTTTTGGGTCCTATTGCTAGTAAACTTGTATTTGTCTTGATGAAAATTTTGCGGCTTGATGTGCGGTCAACCAATGTCCGATTGACTTGAAATTTGACAAGGAACCTATTGGAGTCATTTTAAGATGATCTATAGGCTCTGTCTTGGAAACCATGGTCTCGGGGAGCTTCGCTGCTGAGAGGCCTGATTTGGCTTCCGAGCATCAAAGTATGGTCAAATATTGTCGAAATGACCTGAAACTTGACGTATAGCCCTTTGTAAGCATTTTGAAGCCGTCCATGTGCTCTTTTTGTATGAGTGATGGCCTCGGTGGTTCTCGCCGCCGAGAGGCTTGATTTAGCTGTTCGAGGGTTGATGTAGGGTCAAACGTTGTCGGTTTGACTCGGAACTTGACGTGGAGCCTTTTGGATGTATTTTGATACCATCCACAGGCTCTGATCGAAGATTTGGTGTCTCCGATGGTTTCGCTGCCGAGAGCTCCTTTTCAGCTGCCGGATAAGCGAAGTTAGGTTAAATGATTTTGAAATGGCCTGAAACTTCTTATGTACTCCTTTTTTGGTTATCTTGAAGGATCTTGCAGTTTTTGTTTGATTCTGACAAGATTTGTTTTTTTTGAAAGTAGCATAGCCTATTTATGGCAGGTTGCGACTTCATGTAGCTTTTTGGATCTTGAGGAAGCAAAGTGATATTCTTGGTGTCAACAATACTCAAGAAGTATGGGATCAAGCCGCCATATCCCTTATGGATGGACTCGGTCCCGTTCCCTACAAAATTGAAACATCCTATCCACCAAACATATACAGGGAAAAGATCAGCCAGACAGCACGTCATCCATTTTAAAATCCTGATGGGAGCTATCGCGGATCAAGATGCACTCAAGATCCACCTCTTTGCAAGTATCCTAAAAGGTACAACCTTTGACTGGCACTCCACTTTGCCGGAGGACTCCATCCAAAAATAGGTCATGCTAGAGACACGCCCTAACTCACTTATAAGGTGAGGATCATCCCGCTACTATGGCTCAGCTCTGCATCCTAAAACAAGGGGAGAATGAATCAACATATGACTTCATTCACAAGTGGAAAGCAATGGTGTACAAATGCTCAGATGTAATGCCACAAGCATCGCTAGTCGTCATCTGTCGAAATAACATGAGAGCAAGAATTCGCTCCATGATCATCGGAAACAAATCAAAAAACCTGGGAGAACTCCTAGAAGCTTCCATGGAGGCTAAAATGGTGATCAAAGACCTCAACAGTCAGAAATCATCAAGAATAGAGCCAACGCCATTGCAACCTCTAAACTAAAGAAAAAAGAGGTCCTCAATGTGCAAACCAAGTTAGCTCCTCAGCCACCAAAGAAAGCTGAAAAGAAAGTTGCAGGTAAGAGACCTGAACTCTCTGATGCCTTCAAAGAGCGAGTAGAAAAGAAATATCCGTTCGATGAAGATGTTGATGAAATCTTTGGGGCTCTCGTGGCAAATGGCAAGCTTAACTTGCCTGAACCCAAAAGACAGGGAGATGTTGGCAAAACCAACGATCCTCGGTACTGTCCATACCACCAAATGCTCTCGCATCCTCTCAATCAATGCTTCATTGTGAGAGAGAAGATAAACGAGATGTGGAAAAACGGAGTCATTACCTTTGACCAAAACTATGGGTCTGCCTCCGTCAACATGGTGTCATGTGGACAAACATCAAAATCACCAAAGAAGAAGATCACTACTTCCTTCAAGGTGACAAAAAGAATTCAAGCGTCCAAAACACTGTTCCTTACCCGACACCAGACGGACAACCCATATGGGTACATCCCGATCTCCTAGAAGATGAAAATTGGGAGGTCGTGAAAAAAAAGCCAACAGCTCAACAGTGAAGGCAGGCTAGGAAACAATACAACAAAATACAGTTTTGCCAATGCAGTCACCGCGTCTGGAAAGGTAGGTTTTGCGTCGGCAAAAGATTTTCCAATGCATTTCAGTGCGTCGGCCACGCGTCGGCAATTATGTGTAGCCAAATCCATAGCCGACGCTGTTTTAACTGCGTTGGCAGATCCCTGTACAATTACCAACGCACTGCAGTGTCGTCCAATACGTCGGCAAAAAGATGTACGTCGGCAAAAATTACTATTTTCCTGATTCGAAAACCATATTTGCCAACGCAATACCAGCGTCGGCAAAATAAATGCCGACGCTGGCAGTGCGTTGGGAATTCATATAATGGCCGACGCTGGCAGTGCGTTGGGAATTCATAGTAATGGCCGACGCTGGCAGTGCGTTGGGAATTCATTGTAATGGCCGACGCTGGCAGTGCGTTGGGAGTTCCTATAATGGCCGACGCTGGCAGTGCGTTGGGAATTCATAATAATGGCTGACGCTAGCAGTGCGTTGAAAATTCCCGGTAATGGCCAACCCTACTGTAAGATCCCGACCCCCAGTCCTTTTGTTTAGTATTATTTTAATCGTGGTTTAGCTTTTTAAGTGAGCTTTGATTTAGTTTGACCTTGTTTTTTAGTTTGATTGGATTTTTCCATAGCCTTTGAAATTTTGAAGACCGTTGACTTTGGTTCGACCGGTTTATACGATACGTATTTTTTTATGAGAAATTACTTTTGATTTCTAAAAATTCTGAATTTGGTGTATTTTGACTTATTTTATGAAGTTTTAACAACTTTCATGTTTTGGCCATTTTGGTTTGATGCTCAGAAATCACGTTTTTCGAGGAAAAGGGCAAAACTGACCTTTCACACTAAATCTGTCCATGAATTTCGAAAATTTCAGAAATTGGGGAAAATATACTTTTTAGAAAGTAGAAATTTCGCTGATCATTTTTTTCTTCTTCGTCATTTTCGTTCGGGGCCCGCAAATGTGAGTTTCAGCCTTGTGAAGATTGGGGCCCACAAAACTCATCTTATAAGAAGGGGGAACCCATCTTCTTCTCCTTCATTTGGTTTCCAGCAAGAGTGGGAAGGGTTTTTCCCTCTCTTCCCTCCACTCTCTCTCTCTCTTCTGAATCACCCATCTCATGGAGATTTCATGGAGGATTGATCTCCTAGGGCCCTTCTTCTCCATTCAAGCTTTCCAAAGATGTCATTTGCAAGAATTTTGAGCTAGGAGAGACCTCTCATCCAAGCTTCTCTTCTTTGTTTGGTTTTTTCAAGGTTTGCAATGGCTTTCCAAACTTTAGATCTTTGTTCTCCTTTTCATTTAGAGTGTTTTCATCACTCATGCAAGAGCTTTCCATGGATATTTGAGAAAAATTGGATTTTTAGGGCTTTCCTTGGAAATTTTGGGGTTTTTGTAGATTGGAAGCTTGAGATCCTAGAGCTTGATTTGTGGAGTCTTATTTCTCTGAATTTGACTTGAGGCAAGTGGAATCTTCAATTAATATGATGTTTTCATGTTCTTGTTGGTTTCATGGCTTTTTGCTCATTATGTTCTAATCCTTTATGATTTATGGATTTGCTTTGAATGAAGGAATCAATGTTATGTGGATTTCCATTTATGTTATGGTTTTTACCATGTATTAGAAGCTTGCTTTTGTCTTGGTCATTTAGAAAAATTTGATCTCTTTGTGTTAAGTGTTTGGGTTCAAAAGAAAGGGAGACAACTTTGATTGTTTTTAAAAGGGTTGTAATTGATTAATTTGATTGCTAGATTATGGTGATTTGGTGAGTTTGGAAGGTCATGAAAGAGCCCAAGTCATTGTGGAAGGGTGTATGAAGGAAAAGAATCAAAAAGGAGCTCAAAAGAAGGAAAAAAATGCCAAATTCTGCACTGCCGGGCTGGACTGGGCAGGCCCAGTCCGCTCGAGCGACCCACTGGGCCGCTCGAGCGACCCAGCTACTGTCTGGGCTCCGCTCGAGCGGACCTGGGTCGCTCGAGCGAGCCCAGCCCAGCCTGGGAAATCCGTTCAGGGCCCGGTTCTGGGTCAACTTGGTGGTCTGTTTGGGCCTGTTTCAAGGCCTGCTTGGGTTGTTTTAAAACCTGATTTTTTGGGCTATTTCAGGCCCTGACATTTGGCTGTTTTAAAACTTACTTTGTGGGCCATTTGAGGTTTTAGTTTTGGGCTGTTTTAAGACTTGTTTTGTGGGCCTGTTCAAGGTCAGCTTTTGGGTTGTTTTTAAGATTTGTTTCGTGGGCCTGTTTTAAGGTCCGTTTTGGGCTATTTTAAAACTGTTTATTGGGCCATTCAAAGTTTAGTTTTGAGCTGATTTTAAGTCTGTTTTGTGGGCCTGGTTCAGGTTGGTTTTGAGCTGATTTTAAGTCTGTTTTGTGGGCCTGGTTCAGGTTAGTTTTGGGGCTGATTTAAAACCTGTTTTGTGGGCTATTCAAAGTTAGTTTTGGGTTGTTTTTAAGAGCTGTTTGGGCCATGTTTAAAGGGCGGTGTTGGACTAAATGAGTAGATTGTTTTGGGCCCGATTTAAGGCCAACTATGGTCCTGTCTTAAAAAGATTTGGGATTTCTTGTAATACTTGGAAAGTTTGTGAAATGGGAATGGGATCATTGTGAGAATGAATGTATGTGGAATTACCCGGGAATCGTCTGAGTCTCAATGCGCACTTTATCATTTAAATATTATGGATTTTCATTGGCATCAAACGCACTTTTTATTAATCAATGTTTAAAGGTTAAATGTGCATTGAGATGGTTCCTTGGCAAGGCCTTAAGTCATTCTCCACTATCCATTCCATTTCAAGTCAGAACATGTATTTGTATTTGTGTTTGTATTTGTATTCTTGGGTAAACTAATTTAAATAGCATCGGTGATTTGTTATAAAATCATGTGGTTTCCCATGTTCGAATGGGTTGATCATATGATTTTATACAAATCACTTTGATGTGTATTTGAACGGTTTACTATGGATATTCGTATGTTTTCCCCGATTCGATTTGAAAAGAGATTGGAGTATGTTCGTCACATTCGGGATTTCTTCGATGAGACTATTGTTTTGATAAGGCTAGTATTTGAAAATAAAAACCTCGAGGCAAGACGGGGCCAGAGCTTTGTAGTGCGAGCCCATGAGCCAAAGAGGCTATGATTTCGAAATGAAAACCTCGAGGCAAGACGGGGCCAGAGCTATGTGGTGTGAGCCCCTGAGCCAAAGGGATTAGTATTATGGTTTGATTCGTATCGGTTCGAGTTTTGAAAACTAAAGGCACCACTAGGCTCAGGTCACCTTGTCGGGCTGATCACCCGGCTTGGGATCTTTAATTTGTCCGCCAGCTGCAGCTTGGATTTTGTCTGTACCGACCATGGCAACGGTTTTATCTGCCGGTCCCATTTGTATGGCTACGGTTCTGATTTTTGATCTGCCGGTCCCATTTGTATGGCTACGGTTCTGATCCTATTTCTAGTACCACGTTCAGTGGCTACGTTTCTGTCTGCTCTGGTTACTTCGGTAATAGGAGAATATAGCTATGTGTGGTTGCCAATGTTTATCTGCATATTACTTTATTTATGATTCTTGTTGTTATACTTTTTATGCTTTGATTTGTTTAATGTTTACGATATCGATCTTTATTATATTGTCCCTACTATTCAGTTTTAAATGTATTTCCAATTATTAAATGTTTTGCTTAGGTGGTTATCTTTTCGAGATATTTATGCTTTAGAGACTGTTCGTTTATTTGTCTTGATATTTAAGTTTGGACTTTCGATCGTCTTAGCATGTTTTTGTTGGAATTTGAGATGCCTTGAGAAGTTTAATGAAGAATTGAAGAAATTAGTATCTCAAGTATCATCTTGTGTTGGAATTATTGTCAACACAATGTCACAAGTGTGGTGTTGATAGAGCTTCAAAGAGAAAACAGAGCTGAAATAGAACAGTATAGGAAATCAGAATTTCATCTGTCAACCGGTATTTCTACCGGTAGAACAGGGGTAGAACAGGGGTAGAAAAGGCTGACCCTGAGATTTCCATCTGTCATCCGCAAGTACTATCGGTAGAAGTGGCTGCCCTGAAAGTTCTACCGCAAGTACTACCGGTAGAAGAGGCTTAAATTCTAGCAGAAGCTTGGACATGAGAATTTCATCTGTTCTACCGCAATTTCTACCGGTAGAACACACGGGAAACCTGAGTTGCGCAGAAATAGAAGTTTTGCACGAAAATTCAGGAAACTTAAGTATTTCGTTTGGGACTCTTTCTAAACGAATTCTAGCCTAATTTAAACACTCTTAAGGGTTACCATAACCTATATAAAGGCATGTTTGGTTCGTTTTTAAGAATACAAGAAGAGAGAAAGAAGAGAAGAGAAAAGAGAAGAAAAGAGAGAGGGTTTTTGGAGAGAAGAAGGTGCTGTTGCTGTGTGCAGTTGTGTTGCACGTTTCTACAGCAAGTGTGGACGAGGATGTGCTCTTGAAGATGATGTTTCGTCCATAAGATAAGTGTCTCTCTGTTTATGCTTTTAAATTTCAATTTGTAAGGGATTGAGAGAGAGAGATTGTAGAGGGGAAGGGCTGTAGAAAAAGGTTTCTACTCTTATTCTGTAGAACATCAAGTTGGTGCTTGGTGTCTGGGGTTTGGTGATCCTATCTGTTGGTGCAGATAAATTGTAAAGGGAGTCGGTGCTTCCTAGATAGTTGGTGCTATCTGAAACTCAAGGGAGTAGGTGCTTCCTAGATAGTTGGTGCTATCTGAAACTAAGGGTTGGTGCTCTTTGTCGTTGGTGCGACTAAATAGATTCAGATCTGTTCCGGATTGGTGTTCGGACAGTCTTTGAACCGTGGACGTAGCCTTTCGGTGAACCACGTTAAATCTGGTGTCCTTGTGTGATTTGATTTGCTTTTGTTGTTAAATTGGACCTGTTTTTAAGGAATCACCGATTCACCCCCCCTCTCAGTGATCGCGATATCTAACAATTGGTATCAGAGCGTAAGGTTCCCTTGCAAAGCTTAACACGCTAAGGGTGATCTCTTGTCAAATCACATGGCAACCAATACAGGGAATAAGAAAGCACCTTTGTTTGATGGTTCTAATTACTCCTTCTGGAAGATCAGAATGCAGGCTTTCATTAAGTCACTTGGCTATGATGTCTGGGAGACTGTCAGAGTCGGTTACAATATTGCCATTGTACCCAATGATGCTGCAACGAAGAAGTTAGCAGACAACGACTCTAAGGCGCAGAATGCACTCTTTAGTGGCCTTGTGGACAGCGAGCTGGTCAAAGTAATTGCATGCAAAACAGCCAAGGAAATATGGGACAAGTTGAAAAGCATTCATGAAGGAGATGAGAAGATCAAAGAAGCAAAATTGCAAACCCATCGCTCTCAATTTGAATCTCTTCGCATGGAGGAAAGCGAGAATGTTGACTCATATTTGCAACGAGTGAATGAAGTCACGAATGACATTCGTGGACTAGGGGAGGAGATTAAAGAACCAGTCATCGTCAAAAAGGTTCTAAGATCTCTTCTTCCTCGGTTTGATTCAAAAGTCTCAGCCATAGAAGAAGCTAAGGATCTGAATGAATTTTCCATGGATGAGTTGCATGGTTCACTCACTGCCTATGAGATGCGCATAGGTAAGACGTCTTCATCTGATAGAGAAGCGGCCTTCAAAGTTCAGAAAAAGGGAAAAGAGACTGCTGGTCATGATTCTGATACTGATGATGATGAGCTTGAGGCTCAATTTGTTAGAAAGCTGAAGAAAGGAAGCAATGGAAAATACAAAGGGAAGCTACCCTTTAAATGCTTCAATTGTGGCGGTGTTGGTCACTTTGCTGCGAAGTGTCCGCTGAAAGAAAATAATGATGATGACTCTTATGTTATAAGAGTAAGTGGAAGAAAAATTTCAGAAAGAGGGACAAAGCAAAAAGCTTCATCAGTCAATATAATGACAGCACGTCTGAAACTTCAGACGATGATGAATCAGCCGAGGCAACTGAAGCTCTCTTCATGGTTACCGTTGAAGAAGAAGAGGAGCAAGAGCCGGAAGAGGAAGAGGAGGCTGAGGTCAATCTCGAAGAAGAACTCATTGCCGCACTTGAGGAGCTTAGCATGGAACGAAAAACAAGTAAGAAAAATCTGAAACTTCTTCATGAATCTGAAAGTTCAATTATTGCTTTGAAAACTCAAGTTGAAGAATATAAAAGAATGGTGGAAGTCCTTCAAAGTCAAATAAGTATCAAAAAGGAAGAGGCTATGAAACTTGAAACTGAAATCGCTAGAGCAAAGGCTGAAAACTTGGAAAATAGCCGAAAACTCAAAGCACTCCAAGCAATTGAAGGGACAATGAAACTCAATGAAATTCTGAAAGTTCAAAAGCCCTTCCACAATAAATTTGGTATTGGATTTGAAACCGGAGAGTCCTCTAAAGCTGCACCTTCTTTGTTTATGAAACAAAGTGCCATACCTCTCAAGGCTACAAAAGCATCAAATTCAGCCTAATATTGAGATGTTCAATAAGAAAAGGTTTGTGGAGTTTAACCAGCCACCTAAGAAAGGAAGAATGTTCAGATTCTATGGTTATTGCTTTCATTGTAATAGATATGGACATAAAAGAGCTGATTGGCAAATTCTATGTTAGAAACAGTCCATTAGTGACTAGGAACCCTGTTCAATCCTAAACAGCCACAAAACTGAGTGCTATATATGTCATAATTATGGACACTTGGCTAGGGATTGTAGGTTGCCTATAGCTAACCAATTTCAGATTGAAAAGAAACCCAAGTTAGTTAAGGCATGGAGGGCAAAGAAAAGGGAAGGTAATTCCAAAGAATCTCTCATTGTGCAAACGGCATTTAATGCACAAAAGAAGACAGCACCATGGGTCCTTGATAGTGGTTGTTCAAGCCATATGACAGGTGATAAAGAAAAATTCGTCAAATTACAGCACTATGAAGGCGGAATCAGTAAAGTTTGGTAACAATGATGGTGCCAAAATCTGCGGGAAAAGGTGTTGTTCAGCTAAAGGCAAACAAGATCAGATCAGACGAGGTCTTATATGTGTCTGGACTAAGACACAACTTGCTTAGTGTGAGCCAGATCTGTGACAAAGGCCACGAAGTTGTCTTCACTAAGAATGGTTTTGCTATCAAGAAGTGTAGCAACGGCAAAACAGTGGCTACTGGATCTAGGACTGCTGGAAATCTCTATACATTGTCAGATGGAGCCGAAAAGACTTGCTTGATGAGTCGGACAGAGGAAAGTTGGTTGTGGCACAAACGCCTTGGGCATCTAAACTTTGATAACATGTCAAAGATTTGCAATTCAAAGGCTGTCAGAGGTATGTCTACAGTTGAAAAGCCTTCCAACCCCATTTGCGATTCGTGTCAAAAGGGAAAGCAAACGAGGGTAATGTTCAAGTCAAAGGAGCATCATTCAAAGAAACCTCTTGAGCTAGTGCACACTGATCTCTGTGGACCTGATGCGAACTCAAAGCACCAATGGAGATAAGTATTTTATGTTATGCATTGATGATTATACTCGTATGACATGGGTATTGTTTCTTAAGCATAAACATCAAGCACTTGATCGTTTTAAAGTGTTTAAAGCACAGGTTGAAAATATGCTTGGAAAACGTATCAAGATTTTAAGGTCTGATCGAGGCGGTGAATTCACATCTGAAGAGTTCACTAACTATTGTGAGCACCATGGCATTCAAAGACAGTATTCAGCCCCTAGAACTCCACAGCAAAATGGAGTTGTGGAACGGAAAAATCGCACCGTTCAAGAGATGGCTCGCACAATGCTAACTGAGAGCAAGCTAGCTGACAAATACTGGAAAGAGGCAATCCATACGGCTGTATACATTCAGAATCGATGCTTGATCAGGCCACATGAAGACAAAACTCCTTATGAGCTATGGTTTGGGAGAAAAGCAACAGTCAAGCACTTCAGAGTCTTCGGTAGCAAGTGTTACATCAAGCGTCTTGAACAAAATCCGGGCAAATTTGAAGAAAGAGCTGATGAAGGTATATTTCTGGGTTATTCCTCATCTAGTATGGCTTACAGATGTCTTAACAAAAGGACCAGAAAAATCGTAGAAAGTGCCGATGTTAGAATTGATGAAAACCATGAATCAAAGAATGGAACTCATTATGACAGTCCCGTTTATGAGGACTCGAGTGAGATTGATGATGAAGTAGCTAAACCTAATGATTCTGAGAAATCAAAGGATGACTCAGAGGATGCTACACCTAGAAAGAAAAGCACTTGGGTAGAGCAACACCCTAAGGATCAAATCATTGGAGACCTGAGGCCAGTGTTAAAACAAGACAAAGTGTAGTTAGCAATTACTCACTTGTGTCCACCATTGAACCCAAGACTGTGGCTGAAGCCAGTCTCGATGAAAGTTGGTTGAAAGCTATGCATGAGGAGTTGGAGCAAATTGAGAAGAACTCCACATGGGAACTAGTCTCTAGACCTACCGATAAGAATGTTATTGGTACTAAATGGGTCTTTCGGAATAAGCTGAATGAAGATGGTCAGGTCATACGAAACAAAGCAAGGTTGGTTTGTAAAGGCTATGCTCAAGTTGAAGGCATAGGATTTTGAAGAGACCTTTGCACCAGGTGGCTCGTCTGGAAGCCATTCGTATGTTTCTTGCATTGGGTGCATACAAAACCTTCAACGTATTTCAGATGGATGTAAAGTCAGCCTTCTTGAATGGATTACTTGAAGAAGAGGTCTACATTGAGCAACCTGATGGTTTTCTTCATTAGCAAAAATTCAGACCTAGTGTGCAAGTTGAAAAAGGCTCTTTATGGGCTGAAACAAGCGCCAAGGGCGTGGTATGCAAGGCTGGACCTCTATCTCCGCAAGACAGCTTTTGGAAAAGGACTGGTTGATAGCAATCTTTATGTCAAAACAGAGTTGAGCAAACAACTGGTTGTCATTGTTTATGTCGATGACATAATCTTTGGTGGCAACGATGAAGAAATGTGCAGGAATTTCGCTGAAGAGATGAAGAAAGAATTTGAGATGTCAATGCTTGGAGAACTAAAGTTCTTCCTTGGTTTACAAGTTCAGCAGCTGAAACATGGTATCTTCATATCACAGATGAAATACATCAAGGAAATGCTGAAGCGTTTTAACATGGAAGACAGCAAGCCAGTGAGCACACCAATAACAACGAACACAAAGCTAAGCAAAGATGATAAGGGTTCGTCCATTGATCACACCACTTATCGTTCTATGATAGGAAGCTTGCTTTATTTGACTGCTACAAGACCAGGATCTTTTGCAAGCAGTATGTATGGTGGCTTGATTTCAAGCATCACCAACTGAGACGCACCTTACAGCAGTAACAAGGATATTTCGATATCTGAAAGGTACCATGGAGCTTGGCATTTGGTATCCTAAAGGCAAATCCTTTACTCTTGTTGCATACTCTGACGCCGATTGGGCTGGATGTATAGATGATCGCAAGAGTACAAGCGGTGGTGCATTCTATCTCGGTGACAGGTTGGTGGCATGGCATAGTAAGAAACAAGATTCAGTATCCCTTTCTATAGCGGAAGCAAAATATATTGCAGCGGCAACTTGTTGTACGCAAGTGTTATGGATGCGGCAAATGCTTTCTGATCTAGGAGTTCCGACAACGGATCCTACGTCGATCCTCTGTGACAACACAAGTGCAATTCACATCTCCAAGAATCCTGTTCAAGCATTCTAGAACAAAGCATGTAGCAATTCGCTATCACTTTCTCAAGGAAAAGGTTGCAGATGGTGAGGTAAAGTTGGAATATGTCCCAACTACTGAGCAAGTTGCTGATATCTTCACAAAACCTCTGCCAAAAGAAGTCTTCGAGTATCTCCGAAAAAAATTAGGAGATACTCACTCTCCTAATCCTTAGGAGTTGTGCTTGAAAGGGGGAGCAAAGTATTCTTTGAATATCCTAATCGCTCCTTCGTTGGTCCCTTTGGACTTGTTGTCAAAGGGGGAGAAAGACTTAAGCAAGGAGAAAATTATGCTTAGAAGAAGTTATGCTATGATAACTTTGGGGAGATTGGTATCAAGAGTGTTAGAGATCTTGATTTTTTTTTTAAAGAAAGGGGCGAGACTATGGTTCTGAAGAAGCTTCATGAAGATCAACTAGTTTAATGTGTTCTAAGTGTTGAAGTTCCAATAGTGTTGCCAACAATTCCAAAGGGGGAGATTGTTGGAATTTGAGATGCCTTGAGAAGTTTAATGAAGAATTGAAGAAATTAGTATCTCAAGTATCATCTTGTGTTGGAATTATTGTCAACACAATGTCACAAGTGTGGTGTTGATAGAGCTTCAAAGAGAAAACAGAGCTGAAATAGAACAGTATAGGAAATCAGAATTTCATCTGTCAACCGGTATTTCTACCGGTAGAACAGGGTAGAACAGGGGTAGAAAAGGCTGACCCTGAGATTTCCATCTGTCAACCGCAAGTACTATCGGTAGAAGTGGCTGCCCTGAAAGTTCTACCGCAAGTACTACCGGTAGAAGAGGCTTAAATTCTAGCAGAAGCTTGGACATGAGAATTTCATCTGTTCTACCGCAATTTCTACCCGGTAGAACACACGGGAAACCTGAGTTGCGCAGAAATAGAAGTTTTGCACGAAATTCAGGAAACTTAAGTATTTCGTTTGGGACTCTTTCTAAACGAATTCTAGCCTAATTTAAACACTCTTAAGGGTTACCATAACCTATATAAAGGCATGTTTGGGTTCGTTTTAAGAATACAAGAAGAGAGAAAGAGAGAAGAGAAAAGAGAAGAAAAGAGAGAGGGTTTTTGGAGAGAAGAAGGGTGCTGTTGCGTGTGCAGTTGTGTTGCACGTTTCTACAGCAAGTGTGGACGAGGATGTGCTCTTGAAGATGGTGTTCGTCCATAAGATAAGTGTCTCTCTATTTATGCTTTTAATTTCAATTTGTAAGGGATTGAGAGAGAGAGATGTAGAGGGGAAGGGCTTGTAGAAAAAGGTTTTCTACTCTTATTCTGTAGAACATCAAGTTGGTGCTTGGTGTCTGGGGTTGGTGATCCTATCTGTTGGTGCAGATAAAATTGTAAAGGGAGTCGGTGCTTCCTAGATAGTTGGTGCTATCTGAAACTAAAGGGAGTAGGTGCTTCCTAGATAGTTGGTGCTATCTGAAACTAAGGGTTGGTGCTCTTTGTCGTTGGTGCGACTAAATAGATTCAGATCTGTCCCGGATTGGTGTTCGGACAGTCTTTGAACCGTGGACGTAGCCTTTCGGTGAACCACGTTAAATCTGGTGTCCTTGTGTGATTTGATTTGCTTTTGTTATTAAAGAATCACTGATTCACCCCCCCCCCCTCTCAGTGATCGCGATATCTAACAATTGGTATCAGAGCGTAAGGTTCCCTTGAAAAGCTTAACACGCTAAGGGTGATCTCTTGTCAAATCACATGGCAACCAATACAGGGAATAAGAAAGCACCTTTGTTTGATGGTTCTAATTACTCCTTCTGGAAGATCAGAATGCAGGCTTTCATTAAGTCACTTGGCTATGATGTCTGGGAGACTGTCAGAGTCGGTTACAATATTGCCATTGTACCCAATGATGCTGCAACGAAGAAGTTAGCAGACAACGACTCTAAGGCGCAGAATGCACTCTTTAGTGGCCTTGTGGACAGCGAGCTGGTCAAAGTAATTGCATGCAAAACAGCCAAGGAAATATGGGACAAGTTGAAAAGCATTCATGAAGGAGATGAGAAGATCAAAGAAGCAAAATTGCAAACCCATCGCTCTCAATTTGAATCTCTTCGCATGGAGGAAAGCGAGAATGTTGACTCATATTTGCAACGAGTGAATGAAGTCACGAATGACATTCGTGGACTAGGGGAGGAGATTAAAGAACCAGTCATCGTCAAAAAGGTTCTAAGATCTCTTCTTCCCCGGTTTGATTCAAAAGTCTCGGCCATAGAAGAAGCCAAGGATCTGAATGAATTTTCCATGGATGAGTTGCATGGTTCACTCACTGCCTATGAGATGCGCATAGGTAAGACGTCTTCATCTGATAGAGAAGCGGCCTTCAAAGTTCAAAAAAAGGGAAAAGAGACTGCTGGTCATGATTCTGATACTGATGATGATGAGCTTGAGGCTCAATTTGTTAGAAAGCTGAAGAAAGGAAGCAATGGAAAGTACAAAGGGAAGCTACCCTTTAAATGCTTCAATTGTGGCGGTGTTGGTCACTTTGCTGCGAAGTGTCCGCTGAAAGAAAATAATGATGATGACTCTTATGTCGATAAGAGTAAGTGGAAGAAAAATTTCAGAAAGAGGGGCAAAGCAAAAAGCTTCATCAGTCAATATAATGACAGCACATCTGAAACTTCAGACGATGATGAATCAGCCGAGGCAACTGAAGCTCTCTTCATGGTTACCGTTGAAGAAGAAGAGGAGCAAGAGCCGGAAGAGGAAGAGGAGGCTGAGGTCAATCTCGAAGAAGAACTCATTGCCGCACTTGAGGAGCTTAGCATGGAACGAAAAACAAGTAAGAAAAATCTGAAACTTCTTCATGAATCTGAAAGTTCAATTATTGCTTTGAAAACTCAAGTTGAAGAATATAAAAGAATGGTGGAAGTCCTTCAAAATCAAATAAGTATCAAAAAGGAAGAGGCTATGAAACTTGAAACTGAAATCGCTAGAGCAAAGGCTGAAAACTTGGAAAGTAGCCGAAAACTCAAAGCACTCCAAGCGATTGAAGGGACAATGAAACTCAATGAAATTCTGAAAGTTCAAAAGCCCTTCCACAATAAATTTGGTATTGGATTTGAGACCGGAGAGTCCTCTAAAGCTGCATCTTCTTTGTTTATGAAACAAAGTGCCATACCTCTCAAGGCTACAAAGCATCAAATTCAGCCTAGTATTGAGATGGTCAATAAGAAAAGGTTTGTGGAGTTTAACCGGCCACCTAAGAAAGGAAGAATCTTCAGATTCTATGGTTATTGCTATCATTGTAATAGATATGGACATAAAAGAGCTGATTGTAGATTCTATGTTAGAAACAGTCCATTAGTGACTAGGAACCCTTTCTCAATCCTAAACGGCCACAGAATTGAGTGCCATAAGTGTTATAATTATGGACACTTGGCTAGGGATTGTAGGTTGCCTATTGCTAACCAATTTCAGGTTGAAAAGAAACCCAAGTTAGTTAAGGCATGGAGGGCAAAGAAAAGGGAAGATAATTCCAAGGAATCTCTCATTGTGCAAATGGCATTCAATGCACAAAAGAAGGCAGCACCATGGGTCCTTGATAGTGGTTGTTCAAGCCATATGACGGGTGATAAAGAAAAATTCGTCAAATTACAGCACTATGAAGGCGGATCAGTGAAGTTTGGTAACAATGATGGTGCCAAAATCTGCGGAAAAGGTGTTGTTCAGCTAAAGGCAAACAAGATCAGATCAGACGAGGTCTTATATGTGTCTGGACTAAGACACAACTTGCTTAGTGTGAGCCAGATCTGTGACAAAGGCCACGAAGTTGTCTTCACTAAGAATGGTTTTGCTATCAAGAAGTGTAGCAACGGAAAAACAGTGGCTACTGGATCTAGGACTGCTGGAAATCTCTATACATTGTCAGATGGAGCTGAAAAGACTTGCTTGATGAGTCGGACAGAGGAAAGTTGGTTGTGGCACAAACGCCTTGGGCATCTAAACTTTGATAACATGTCAAAGATTTGCAATTCAAAGGCTGTCAGAGGTATGTCTACAGTTGAAAAGCCTTCCAACCCCATTTGCGATTCTTGCCAAAAGGGAAAGCAAACGAGGGTAATGTTCAAGTCAAAGGAGCATCATTCAAAGAAACCTCTTGAGCTAGTGCACACTGATCTCTGTGGACCGATGCGAACTCAAAGCACCAATGGAGATAAGTATTTTATGTTATGCATTGATGATTATACTCGTATGACATGGGTATTGTTTCTTAAGCATAAACATCAAGCACTTGATCGTTTTAAAGTGTTTAAAGCACAGGTTGAAAATATGCTTGGAAAACGTATCAAGATTTTAAGGTCTGATCGAGGAGGTGAATTCACATCTGAAGAGTTCACTAACTATTGTGAGCACCATGGCATTCAAAGACAGTATTCAGCCCCTAGAACTCCACAGCAAAATGGAGTTGTGGAACGGAAAAATCGCACCGTTCAAGAGATGGCTCGTACAATGCTAACTGAGAGCAAGCTAGCTGACAAATACTGGAAGGAGGCAATCCATACGGCTGTATACATTCAGAATCGATGCTTGATCAGGCCACATGAAGTCAAAACTCCTTATGAGCTATGGTTTGGGCGAAAAGCAACAGTCAAGCACTTCAGAGTCTTCGGTAGCAAGTGTTACATCAAGCGTCTTGAACAAAATCCAGGCAAATTTGATGAAAGAGCTGATGAAGGTATATTTCTGGGTTATTCCTCATCTAGTAAGGCTTACAGATGTCTTAACCAAAGGACCAGAAAAATCATAGAAAGTGCTGATGTTAGAATTGATGAAAACTATGAATCAAAGAATGGAACTCATTATGACAGTCCCGTTTATGAGGACTCGAGTGAGATTGATGATGAAGTAGCTAAACCTAATGATTCTGAGAAATCAAAGGATGACTCAGAGGATGCTACACCTAGAAAGAAAAGCACTTGGGTAGAGCAACACCCTAAGGATCAAATCATTGGAGATCCTGAGGCCGGTGTTAAAACAAGACAAAGTGTAGTTAGCAATTACTCACTTGTGTCCACCATTGAACCCAAGACTGTGGCTGAAGCCAGTCTCGATGAAAGTTGGTTGAAAGCTATGCATGAGGAGTTGGAGCAAATTGAGAAGAAGTCCACATGGGAACTAGTCTCTAGACCTACCGATAAGAATGTTATTGGTACTAAATGGGTCTTTCGGAATAAGCTGAATGAAGATGGTCAGGTCATACGAAACAAAGCAAGGTTGGTTTGTAAAGGCTATGCTCAAGTTGAAGGCATAGATTTTGAAGAGACCTTTGCACCGGTGGCTCGTCTGGAAGCCATTCGTATGTTTCTTGCATTGGCTGCATACAAAACCTTCAAGGTATTTCAGATGGATGTAAAGTCAGCCTTCTTGAATGGATTACTTGAAGAAGAGGTCTACATTGAGCAACCTGATGGTTTTCTCATTAGCAAAAATTCAGACCTAGTGTGCAAGTTGAAAAAGGCTCTTTATGGGCTGAAACAAGCGCCAAGGGCGTGGTATGCAAGGCTGGACCTCTATCTCCGCAAGATCAGCTTTGGAAAAGGACTGGTTGATAGCAATCTTTATGTCAAAACAGAGTTGAGCAAACAACTGGTTGTCATTGTTTATGTCGATGACATAATCTTTGGTGGCAACGATGAAGAAATGTGCAGGAATTTCGCTGAAGAGATGAAGAAAGAATTTGAGATGTCAATGCTTGGAGAACTAAAGTTCTTCCTTGGTTTACAAGTTCAGCAGCTGAAACATGGTATCTTCATATCACAGATGAAATACATCAAGGAAATGCTGAAGCGTTTTAACATGGAAGACAGCAAGCCAGTGAGCACACCAATGACAACGAACACAAAGCTAAGCAAAGATGATAAGGGTTCGTCCGTTGATCACACCACTTATCGTTCTATGATAGGAAGCTTGCTTTATTTGACTGCTACAAGACCGGATCTTCTGCAAGCAGTCTGTATGGTGGCTCGATTTCAAGCATCACCAACTGAGACGCACCTTACAGCAGTAAAAAGGATATTTCGATATCTGAAAGGTACCATGGAGCTTGGCATTTGGTATCCTAAAGGCAAATCCTTTACTCTTGTTGCATACTCTGACGCCGATTGGGCTGGATGTATAGATGATCGCAAGAGTACAAGCGGTGGTGCATTCTATCTCGGTGAAAGGTTGGTGGCATGGCATAGTAAGAAACAAGATTCAGTATCCCTTTCTACAGCGGAAGCGGAATATATTGCAGCGGCAACTTGTTGTACACAAGTGTTATGGATGCGGCAAATGCTTTCTGATCTAGGAGTTCCGACAACGGATCCTACGCCAATCCTCTGTGACAACACAAGTGCAATTCACATCTCCAAGAATCCTATTCAGCATTCTAGAACGAAGCATGTAGCAATTCGCTATCACTTTCTCAAGGAAAAGGTTGCAGATGGTGAGGTCAAGTTGGAATATGTCCCAACTACTGAGCAAGTTGCTGATATCTTCACAAAACCTCTGCCAAAAGAAGTCTTCGAGTATCTTCGGAAAAAATTAGGAGTTACTCACTCTCCTAATCCTTAGGAGTTGTGCTTGAAAGGGGGAGCAAAGTATTCCTTGAATAACCTATTCGCTCCTTCGTTGGTCCCTTTGGACTTGTTGTCAAAGGGGGAGAAAGACTTAAGCTAGGAGAAAGCTATGCTAGAAGAAGTTATGCTATGATAACTTTGGGGAGATTGGTATCAAGAGTGTTAGAGATCTTGATTGATTCTATTTTTTTAAAGACAGGGGGAGACTATGGTTCTGAAGAAGCTTCATGAAGATCAACTAGTTTAATGTGTTCTAAGTGTTGAAGTTCCAAAAGTGTTGCCAACAATTCCAAAGGGGGAGATTGTTGGAATTTGAGATGCCTTGAGAAGTATTGTTGGAATTTGAGATGACTTGAGAAGTCTTTTGAAGAATTGAAGAAATTAGCATCTCAAGTATTGTTTTGTGTTGAAATTATTGTCAACACAATGTCACAAGTGTGGTGTTGATAGAGCTTCAAAGAGAAAACAGAGCTGAAATAGAACAGTACAGGAAATCAGAATTTCATCTGTCAACCGGTATTTCTACCGGTAGAACAGGGGTAGAACAGGGGTAGAAAAGGCTGACCCTAAGATTTCCATCTGTCAACCGCAAGTACTACCGGTAGAAGTGGCTGTTCTGAAAGTTCTACCGCAAGTACTACCGGTAGAAGTGGCTTAAATTCTAGCAGAAGCTTGGACATGAGAATTTCATCTGTTCTACCGCAAGTACTACCGGTAGAACACACGGGAAACCTGATTTGCGCAGAAATAGAAGTTTTGCACGAAAATTCAGGAAACTTAAGTATTTCGTTTGGGACTCTTTCTAAACGAATTGTAGCCTATTTTAAACACTCTTTAGGGTTACTATAACCTATATAAAGGCATGTTTGGCTCGTTTTTAAGATGACACCAAGAGAGAAGAGAAGAGAAGAGAAGAGAGAAGAAAAGAGAGGGTTTTGGAGAGAAGAAGGTGCTGTTGCTGTGTGCTGTTGTGCTGCATGTTTCTACAGCAAGTGTGGACGAGAATGTGCTCATGAAGATGGTGATTCGTCCATAAGATAAGTGTCTCTCTGTTTATGCTTTAATTTCAATTTGTAAGGGATTGAGAGAGAGAGATTGTAGAGGGGAAAGGCTGTAGAAAAGTTCTCTACTTTTATTCTGTAGAACATCAAGTTGGTGCTTGGTGTCTGGGGTTTGGTGATCCTATCTGTTGGTGCAGATAAAATTGTAAAGGGAGTCGGTGCTTCCTAGATAGTTGGTGCTATCTGAAACTAAAGGGAGTAGGTGCTTCCTAGATAGTTGGTGCTATCTGAAACTAAGGGTTGGTGCTCTTTGTCGTTGGTGCGACTAAATAGATTCAGATCTGTCCCGGATTGGTGTTCGGACAGTCTTTGAACCGTGGACGTAGCCTTTCGGTGAACCACGTTAAATCTGGTGTCCTTGTGTGATTTGATTTGCTTTTGTTATTAAAGAATCACTGATTCACCCCCCCCCCCTCTCAGTGATCGCGATATCTAACAATTGGTATCAGAGCGTAAGGTTCCCTTGAAAAGCTTAACACGCTAAGGGTGATCTCTTGTCAAATCACATGGCAACCAATACAGGGAATAAGAAAGCACCTTTGTTTGATGGTTCTAATTACTCCTTCTGGAAGATCAGAATGCAGGCTTTCATTAAGTCACTTGGCTATGATGTCTGGGAGACTGTCAGAGTCGGTTACAATATTGCCATTGTACCCAATGATGCTGCAACGAAGAAGTTAGCAGACAACGACTCTAAGGCGCAGAATGCACTCTTTAGTGGCCTTGTGGACAGCGAGCTGGTCAAAGTAATTGCATGCAAAACAGCCAAGGAAATATGGGACAAGTTGAAAAGCATTCATGAAGGAGATGAGAAGATCAAAGAAGCAAAATTGCAAACCCATCGCTCTCAATTTGAATCTCTTCGCATGGAGGAAAGCGAGAATGTTGACTCATATTTGCAACGAGTGAATGAAGTCACGAATGACATTCGTGGACTAGGGGAGGAGATTAAAGAACCAGTCATCGTCAAAAAGGTTCTAAGATCTCTTCTTCCCCGGTTTGATTCAAAAGTCTCGGCCATAGAAGAAGCCAAGGATCTGAATGAATTTTCCATGGATGAGTTGCATGGTTCACTCACTGCCTATGAGATGCGCATAGGTAAGACGTCTTCATCTGATAGAGAAGCGGCCTTCAAAGTTCAAAAAAAGGGAAAAGAGACTGCTGGTCATGATTCTGATACTGATGATGATGAGCTTGAGGCTCAATTTGTTAGAAAGCTGAAGAAAGGAAGCAATGGAAAGTACAAAGGGAAGCTACCCTTTAAATGCTTCAATTGTGGCGGTGTTGGTCACTTTGCTGCGAAGTGTCCGCTGAAAGAAAATAATGATGATGACTCTTATGTCGATAAGAGTAAGTGGAAGAAAAATTTCAGAAAGAGGGGCAAAGCAAAAAGCTTCATCAGTCAATATAATGACAGCACATCTGAAACTTCAGACGATGATGAATCAGCCGAGGCAACTGAAGCTCTCTTCATGGTTACCGTTGAAGAAGAAGAGGAGCAAGAGCCGGAAGAGGAAGAGGAGGCTGAGGTCAATCTCGAAGAAGAACTCATTGCCGCACTTGAGGAGCTTAGCATGGAACGAAAAACAAGTAAGAAAAATCTGAAACTTCTTCATGAATCTGAAAGTTCAATTATTGCTTTGAAAACTCAAGTTGAAGAATATAAAAGAATGGTGGAAGTCCTTCAAAATCAAATAAGTATCAAAAAGGAAGAGGCTATGAAACTTGAAACTGAAATCGCTAGAGCAAAGGCTGAAAACTTGGAAAGTAGCCGAAAACTCAAAGCACTCCAAGCGATTGAAGGGACAATGAAACTCAATGAAATTCTGAAAGTTCAAAAGCCCTTCCACAATAAATTTGGTATTGGATTTGAGACCGGAGAGTCCTCTAAAGCTGCATCTTCTTTGTTTATGAAACAAAGTGCCATACCTCTCAAGGCTACAAAGCATCAAATTCAGCCTAGTATTGAGATGGTCAATAAGAAAAGGTTTGTGGAGTTTAACCAGCCACCTAAGAAAGGAAGAATCTTCAGATTCTATGGTTATTGCTATCATTGTAATAGATATGGACATAAAAGAGCTGATTGTAGATTCTATGTTAGAAACAGTCCATTAGTGACTAGGAACCCTTTCTCAATCCTAAACGGCCACAGAATTGAGTGCCATAAGTGTTATAATTATGGACACTTGGCTAGGGATTGTAGGTTGCCTATTGCTAACCAATTTCAGGTTGAAAAGAAACCCAAGTTAGTTAAGGCATGGAGGGCAAAGAAAAGGGAAGATAATTCCAAGGAATCTCTCATTGTGCAAATGGCATTCAATGCACAAAAGAAGGCAGCACCATGGGTCCTTGATAGTGGTTGTTCAAGCCATATGACGGGTGATAAAGAAAAATTCGTCAAATTACAGCACTATGAAGGCGGATCAGTGAAGTTTGGTAACAATGATGGTGCCAAAATCTGCGGAAAAGGTGTTGTTCAGCTAAAGGCAAACAAGATCAGATCAGACGAGGTCTTATATGTGTCTGGACTAAGACACAACTTGCTTAGTGTGAGCCAGATCTGTGACAAAGGCCACGAAGTTGTCTTCACTAAGAATGGTTTTGCTATCAAGAAGTGTAGCAACGGAAAAACAGTGGCTACTGGATCTAGGACTGCTGGAAATCTCTATACATTGTCAGATGGAGCTGAAAAGACTTGCTTGATGAGTCGGACAGAGGAAAGTTGGTTGTGGCACAAACGCCTTGGGCATCTAAACTTTGATAACATGTCAAAGATTTGCAATTCAAAGGCTGTCAGAGGTATGTCTACAGTTGAAAAGCCTTCCAACCCCATTTGCGATTCTTGCCAAAAGGGAAAGCAAACGAGGGTAATGTTCAAGTCAAAGGAGCATCATTCAAAGAAACCTCTTGAGCTAGTGCACACTGATCTCTGTGGACCGATGCGAACTCAAAGCACCAATGGAGATAAGTATTTTATGTTATGCATTGATGATTATACTCGTATGACATGGGTATTGTTTCTTAAGCATAAACATCAAGCACTTGATCGTTTTAAAGTGTTTAAAGCACAGGTTGAAAATATGCTTGGAAAACGTATCAAGATTTTAAGGTCTGATCGAGGAGGTGAATTCACATCTGAAGAGTTCACTAACTATTGTGAGCACCATGGCATTCAAAGACAGTATTCAGCCCCTAGAACTCCACAGCAAAATGGAGTTGTGGAACGGAAAAATCGCACCGTTCAAGAGATGGCTCGTACAATGCTAACTGAGAGCAAGCTAGCTGACAAATACTGGAAGGAGGCAATCCATACGGCTGTATACATTCAGAATCGATGCTTGATCAGGCCACATGAAGTCAAAACTCCTTATGAGCTATGGTTTGGGCGAAAAGCAACAGTCAAGCACTTCAGAGTCTTCGGTAGCAAGTGTTACATCAAGCGTCTTGAACAAAATCCAGGCAAATTTGATGAAAGAGCTGATGAAGGTATATTTCTGGGTTATTCCTCATCTAGTAAGGCTTACAGATGTCTTAACCAAAGGACCAGAAAAATCATAGAAAGTGCTGATGTTAGAATTGATGAAAACTATGAATCAAAGAATGGAACTCATTATGACAGTCCCGTTTATGAGGACTCGAGTGAGATTGATGATGAAGTAGCTAAACCTAATGATTCTGAGAAATCAAAGGATGACTCAGAGGATGCTACACCTAGAAAGAAAAGCACTTGGGTAGAGCAACACCCTAAGGATCAAATCATTGGAGACCCTGAGGCCGGTGTTAAAACAAGACAAAGTGTAGTTAGCAATTACTCACTTGTGTCCACCATTGAACCCAAGACTGTGGCTGAAGCCAGTCTCGATGAAAGTTGGTTGAAAGCTATGCATGAGGAGTTGGAGCAAATTGAGAAGAAGTCCACATGGGAACTAGTCTCTAGACCTACCGATAAGAATGTTATTGGTACTAAATGGGTCTTTCGGAATAAGCTGAATGAAGATGGTCAGGTCATACGAAACAAAGCAAGGTTGGTTTGTAAAGGCTATGCTCAAGTTGAAGGCATAGATTTTGAAGAGACCTTTGCACCGGTGGCTCGTCTGGAAGCCATTCGTATGTTTCTTGCATTGGCTGCATACAAAACCTTCAAGGTATTTCAGATGGATGTAAAGTCAGCCTTCTTGAATGGATTACTTGAAGAAGAGGTCTACATTGAGCAACCTGATGGTTTTCTCATTAGCAAAAATTCAGACCTAGTGTGCAAGTTGAAAAAGGCTCTTTATGGGCTGAAACAAGCGCCAAGGGCGTGGTATGCAAGGCTGGACCTCTATCTCCGCAAGATCAGCTTTGGAAAAGGACTGGTTGATAGCAATCTTTATGTCAAAACAGAGTTGAGCAAACAACTGGTTGTCATTGTTTATGTCGATGACATAATCTTTGGTGGCAACGATGAAGAAATGTGCAGGAATTTCGCTGAAGAGATGAAGAAAGAATTTGAGATGTCAATGCTTGGAGAACTAAAGTTCTTCCTTGGTTTACAAGTTCAGCAGCTGAAACATGGTATCTTCATATCACAGATGAAATACATCAAGGAAATGCTGAAGCGTTTTAACATGGAAGACAGCAAGCCAGTGAGCACACCAATGACAACGAACACAAAGCTAAGCAAAGATGATAAGGGTTCGTCCGTTGATCACACCACTTATCGTTCTATGATAGGAAGCTTGCTTTATTTGACTGCTACAAGACCGGATCTTCTGCAAGCAGTCTGTATGGTGGCTCGATTTCAAGCATCACCAACTGAGACGCACCTTACAGCAGTAAAAAGGATATTTCGATATCTGAAAGGTACCATGGAGCTTGGCATTTGGTATCCTAAAGGCAAATCCTTTACTCTTGTTGCATACTCTGACGCCGATTGGGCTGGATGTATAGATGATCGCAAGAGTACAAGCGGTGGTGCATTCTATCTCGGTGAAAGGTTGGTGGCATGGCATAGTAAGAAACAAGATTCAGTATCCCTTTCTACAGCGGAAGCGGAATATATTGCAGCGGCAACTTGTTGTACACAAGTGTTATGGATGCGGCAAATGCTTTCTGATCTAGGAGTTCCGACAACGGATCCTACGCCAATCCTCTGTGACAACACAAGTGCAATTCACATCTCCAAGAATCCTATTCAGCATTCTAGAACGAAGCATGTAGCAATTCGCTATCACTTTCTCAAGGAAAAGGTTGCAGATGGTGAGGTCAAGTTGGAATATGTCCCAACTACTGAGCAAGTTGCTGATATCTTCACAAAACCTCTGCCAAAAAGAAGTCTTCGAGTATCTTCGGAAAAAAATTAGGAGTTACTCACTCTCCTAATCCTTAGGAGTTGTGCTTGAAAGGGGGAGCAAAGTATTCCTTGAATAACCTATTCGCTCCTTCGTTGGTCCCTTTGGACTTGTTGTCAAAGGGGGAGAAAGACTTAAGCTAGGAGAAAGCTATGCTAGAAGAAGTTATGCTATGATAACTTTGGGGAGATTGGTATCAAGAGTGTTAGAGATCTTGATTGATTCTATTTTTTTAAAGACAGGGGGAGACTATGGTTCTGAAGAAGCTTCATGAAGATCAACTAGTTTAATGTGTTCTAAGTGTTGAAGTTCCAAAAGTGTTGCCAACAATTCCAAAGGGGGAGATTGTTGGAATTTGAGATGCCTTGAGAAGTATTGTTGGAATTTGAGATGACTTGAGAAGTCTTTTGAAGAATTGAAGAAATTAGCATCTCAAGTATTGTTTTGTGTTGAAATTATTGTCAACACAATGTCACAAGTGTGGTGTTGATAGAGCTTCAAAGAGAAAACAGAGCTGAAATAGAACAGTACAGGAAATCAGAATTTCATCTGTCAACCGGTATTTCTACCGGTAGAACAGGGGTAGAACAGGGGTAGAAAAGGCTGACCCTAAGATTTCCATCTGTCAACCGCAAGTACTACCGGTAGAAGTGGCTGTTCTGAAAGTTCTACCGCAAGTACTACCGGTAGAAGTGGCTTAAATTCTAGCAGAAGCTTGGACATGAGAATTTCATCTGTTCTACCGCAAGTACTACCGGTAGAACACACGGGAAACCTGATTTGCGCAGAAATAGAAGTTTTGCACGAAAATTCAGGAAACTTAAGTATTTCGTTTGGGACTCTTTCTAAACGAATTGTAGCCTATTTTAAACACTCTTTAGGGTTACTATAACCTATATAAAGGCATGTTTGGCTCGTTTTTAAGATGACACCAAGAGAGAAGAGAAGAGAAGAGAAGAGAGAAGAAAAGAGAGGGTTTTGGAGAGAAGAAGGTGCTGTTGCTGTGTGCTGTTGTGCTGCATGTTTCTACAGCAAGTGTGGACGAGAATGTGCTCATGAAGATGGTGATTCGTCCATAAGATAAGTGTCTCTCTGTTTATGCTTTAATTTCAATTTGTAAGGGATTGAGAGAGAGAGATTGTAGAGGGGAAAGGCTGTAGAAAAGTTCTCTACTTTTATTCTGTAGAACATCAAGTTGGTGCTTGGTGTCTGGGGTTTGGTGATCCTATCTGTTGGTGCAGATAAAATTGTAAAGGGAGTCGGTGCTTCCTAGATAGTTGGTGCTATCTGAAACTAAAGGGAGTAGGTGCTTCCTAGATAGTTGGTGCTATCTGAAACTAAGGGTTGGTGCTCTTTGTCGTTGGTGCGACTAAATAGATTCAGATCTGTCCCGGATTGGTGTTCGGACAGTCTTTGAACCGTGGACGTAGCCTTTCGGTGAACCACGTTAAATCTGGTGTCCTTGTGTGATTTGATTTGCTTTTGTTATTAAAGAATCACTGATTCACCCCCCCCCCCTCTCAGTGATCGCGATATCTAACAATTGGTATCAGAGCGTAAGGTTCCCTTGAAAAGCTTAACACGCTAAGGGTGATCTCTTGTCAAATCACATGGCAACCAATACAGGGAATAAGAAAGCACCTTTGTTTGATGGTTCTAATTACTCCTTCTGGAAGATCAGAATGCAGGCTTTCATTAAGTCACTTGGCTATGATGTCTGGGAGACTGTCAGAGTCGGTTACAATATTGCCATTGTACCCAATGATGCTGCAACGAAGAAGTTAGCAGACAACGACTCTAAGGCGCAGAATGCACTCTTTAGTGGCCTTGTGGACAGCGAGCTGGTCAAAGTAATTGCATGCAAAACAGCCAAGGAAATATGGGACAAGTTGAAAAGCATTCATGAAGGAGATGAGAAGATCAAAGAAGCAAAATTGCAAACCCATCGCTCTCAATTTGAATCTCTTCGCATGGAGGAAAGCGAGAATGTTGACTCATATTTGCAACGAGTGAATGAAGTCACGAATGACATTCGTGGACTAGGGGAGGAGATTAAAGAACCAGTCATCGTCAAAAAGGTTCTAAGATCTCTTCTTCCCCGGTTTGATTCAAAAGTCTCGGCCATAGAAGAAGCTAAGGATCTGAATGAATTTTCCATGGATGAGTTGCATGGTTCACTCACTGCCTATGAGATGCGCATAGGTAAGACGTCTTCATCTGATAGAGAAGCGGCCTTCAAAGTTCAGAAAAAGGGAAAAGAGACTGCTGGTCATGATTCTGATACTGATGATGATGAGCTTGAGGCTCAATTTGTTAGAAAGCTGAAGAAAGGAAGCAATGGAAAGTACAAAGGGAAGCTACCCTTTAAATGCTTCAATTGTGGCGGTGTTGGTCACTTTGCTGCGAAGTGTCCGCTGAAAGAAAATAATGATGATGACTCTTATGTTGATAAGAGTAAGTGGAAGAAAATTTCAGAAAGAGGGGCAAAGCAAAAAGCTTCATCAGTCAATATAATGACAGCACAGTCTGAAACTTCAGACGATGATGAATCAGCCGAGGCAACTGAAGCTCTCTTCATGGTTACCGTTGAAGAAGAAGAGGAGCAAGAGCCGGAAGAGGAAGAGGAGGCTGAGGTCAATCTCGAAGAAGAACTCATTGCCGCACTTGAGGAGCTTAGCATGGAACGAAAAACAAGTAAGAAAAATCTGAAACTTCTTCATGAATCTGAAAGTTCAATTATTGCTTTGAAAACTCAAGTTGAAGAATATAAAAGAATGGTGGAAGTCCTTCAAAATCAAATAAGTATCAAAAAGGAAGAGGCTATGAAACTTGAAACTGAAATCGCTAGAGCAAAGGCTGAAAACTTGGAAAGTAGCCGAAAACTCAAAGCACTCCAAGCGATTGAAGGGACAATGAAACTCAATGAAATTCTGAAAGTTCAAAAGCCCTTCCACAATAAATTTGGTATTGGATTTGAGACCGGAGAGTCCTCTAAAGCTGCATCTTCTTTGTTTATGAAACAAAGTGCCATACCTCTCAAGGCTACAAAGCATCAAATTCAGCCTAGTATTGAGATGGTCAATAAGAAAAGGTTTGTGGAGTTTAACCAGCCACCTAAGAAAGGAAGAATCTTCAGATTCTATGGTTATTGCTATCATTGTAATAGATATGGACATAAAAGAGCTGATTGTAAATTCTATGTTAGAAACAGTCCATTAGTGACTAGGAACCCTTTTTCAATCCTAAACAGCCACAAAATTGAGTGCCTATAAGTGTTATAATTATGGACACTTGGCTAGGGATTGTAGGTTGCCTATAGCTAACCAATTTCAGGTTGAAAAGAAACCCAAGTTAGTTAAGGCATGGAGGGCAAAGAAAAGGGAAGATAATTCCAAGAATCTCTCATTGTGCAAACGGCATTCAATGCACAAAAGAAGACAGCACCATGGGTCCTTGATAGTGGTTGTTCAAGCCATATGACAGGTGATAAAGAAAAATTCGTCAAATTACAGCACTATGAAGGCGGATCAGTGAAGTTTGGTAACAATGATGGTGCCAAAATCTGCGGAAAAGGTGTTGTTCAGCTAAAGGCAAACAAGATCAGATCAGACGAGGTCTTATATGTGTCTGGACTAAGACACAACTTGCTTAGTGTGAGCCAGATCTGTGACAAAGGCCACGAAGTTGTCTTCACTAAGAATGGTTTTGCTATCAAGAAGTGTAGCAACGGCAAAACAGTGGCTACTGGATCTAGGACTGCTGGAAATCTCTATACATTGTCAGATGGAGCCTGAAAAGACTTGCTTGATGAGTCGGACAGAGGAAAGTTGGTTGTGGCACAAACGCCTTGGGCATCTAAACTTTGATAACATGTCAAAGATTTGCAATTCAAAGGCTGTCAGAGGTATGTCTACAGTTGAAAAGCCTTCCAACCCCATTTGCGATTCGTGTCAAAAGGGAAAGCAAACGAGGGTAATGTTCAAGTCAAAGGAGCATCATTCAAAGAAACCTCTTGAGCTAGTGCACACTGATCTCTGTGGACCAATGCGAACTCAAAGCACCAATGGAGATAAGTATTTTATGTAATGCATTGATGATTATACTCGTATGACATGGGTATTGTTTCTTAAGCATAAACATCAAGCACTTGATCGTTTTAAAGTGTTTAAAGCACAGGTTGAAAATATGCTTGGAAAACGTATCAAGATTTTAAGGTCTGATCGAGGCGGTGAATTCACATCTGAAGAGTTCACTAACTATTGTGAGCACCATGGCATTCAAAGACAGTATTCAGCCCCTAGAACTCCACAGCAAAATGGAGTTGTGGAACGGAAAAATCGCACCGTTCAAGAGATGGCTCGCACAATGCTAACTGAGAGCAAGCTAGCTGACAAATACTGGAAGGAGGCAATCCATACGGCTGTATACATTCAGAATCGATGCTTGATCAGGCCACATGAAGTACAAAACTCCTTATGAGCTATGGTTTGGGAGAAAAGCAACAGTCAAGCACTTCAGAGTCTTCGGTAGCAAGTGTTACATCAAGCGTCTTGAACAAAATCCCGGGCAAATTTGAAGAAAGAGCTGATGAAGGTATATTTCTGGGTTATTCCTCATCTAGTAAGGCTTACAGATGTCTTAACAAAAGGACCAGAAAAATCGTAGAAAGTGCCGATGTTAGAATTGATGAAAACCATGAATCCAAGAATGGAACTCATTATGACAGTCCCGTTTATGAGGACTCGAGTGAGATTGATGATGAAGTAGCTAAACCTAATGATTCTGAGAAATCAAAGGATGACTCAGAGGATGCTACACCTAGAAAGAAAAGCACTTGGGTAGAGCAACACCCTAAGGATCAAATCATTGGAGATCCTGAGGCCAGGTGTTAAAACAAGACAAAGTGTAGTTAGCAATTACTCACTTGTGTCCACCATTGAACCCAAGACTGTGGCTGAAGCCAGTCTCGATGAAAGTTGGTTGAAAGCTATGCATGAGGAGTTGGAGCAAATTGAGAAGAACTCCACATGGGAACTAGTCTCTAGACCTACCGATAAGAATGTTATTGGTACTAAATGGGTCTTTCGGAATAAGCTGAATGAAGATGGTCAGGTCATACGAAACAAAGCAAGGTTGGTTTGTAAAGGTTATGCTCAAGTTGAAGGCATAGATTTTGAAGAGACCTTTGCACCAGTGGCTCGTCTGGAAGCCATTCGTATGTTTCTTGCATTGGCTGCATACAAAACCTTCAAGGTATTTCAGATGGATGTAAAGTCAGCCTTCTTGAATGGATTACTTGAAGAAGAGGTCTACATTGAGCAACCTGATGGTTTTCTTATTAGCAAAAATTCAGACCTAGTGTGCAAGTTAAAAAAGGCTCTTTATGGGCTGAAACAAGCGCCAAGGGCGTGGTATGCAAGGCTGGACCTCTATCTCCGCAAGACCGGTTTTGGAAAAGGATTGGTTGATAGCAATCTTTATGTCAAAACAGAGTTGAGCAAACAGCTGGTTGTCATTGTTTATGTCGATGACATAATCTTTGGTGGCAACGATGAAGAAATGTGCAGGAATTTCGCTGAAGAGATGAAAAAAGAATTTGAGATGTCAATGCTTGGAGAACTAAAGTTCTTCCTTGGTTTACAAGTTCAGCAGCTGAAACATGGTATCTTCATATCACAGATGAAATACATCAAGGAAATGCTGAAGCGTTTTAACATGGAAGACAGCAAGCCAGTGAGCACACCAATAACAACGAACACAAAGCTAAGCAAAGATGATAAGGGTTCGTCCGTTGATCACACCACTTATCGTTCTATGATAGGAAGCTTGCTTTATTTGACTGCTACAAGACCAGATCTTTTGCAAGCAGTATGTATGGTGGCTCGATTTCAAGCATCACCAACTGAGACGCACCTTACAGCAGTAAAAAGGATATTTCGATATCTGAAAGGTACCATGGAGCTTGGCATTTGGTATCCTAAAGGCAAATCCTTCACTCTTGTTGCATTACTCTGACGCCGATTGGGCTGGATGTATAGATGATCGCAAGAGTACAAGCGGCGGTGCATTCTATCTCGGTGACAGGTTGGTGGCATGGCACAGTAAGAAAACAAGATTCAGTATCCCTTTCTACAGCGGAAGCGGAATATATTGCAGCGGCAACTTGTTGTACGCAAGTGTTATGGATGCGGCAAATGCTTTCTGATCTAGGAGTTCCGACAACGGATCCTACGCCGATCCTCTGTGACAACACAAGTGCAATTCACATCTCCAAGAATCCTGTTCAACATTCTAGAACAAAGCATGTAGCAATTCGCTATCACTTTCTCAAGGAAAAGGTTGCAGATGGTGAGGTAAAGTTGGAATATGTCCCAACTACTGAGCAAGTTGCTGATATCTTCACAAAACCTCTGCCAAAAGAAGTCTTCGAGTATCTCCGAAAAAAATTAGGAGTTACTCACTCTCCTAATCCTTAGGAGTTGTGCTTGAAAGGGGGAGCAAAGTATTCTTTGAATATCCTAATCGCTCCTTCGTTGGTCCCTTTGGACTTGTTGTCAAAGGGGGAGAAAGACTTAAGCAAGGAGAAAATTATGCTTAGAAGAAGTTATGCTATGATAACTTTGGGGAGATTGGTATCAAGAGTGTTAGAGATCTTGATTTTTTTTTAAAGACAGGGGGAGACTATGGTTCTGAAGAAGCTTCATGAAGATCAACTAGTTTAATGTGTTCTAAGTGTTGAAGTTCCAAAAGTGTTGCCAACAATTCCAAAGGAGGAGATTGTTGGAATTTGAGATGCCTTGAGAAGTTTAATGAAGAATTGAAGAAATTAGTATCTCAAGTATCATCTTGTGTTGGAATTCTTGTCAACACAATGTCACAAGTGTGGTGTTGATAGAGCTTCAAAGAGAAAACAGAGCTGAAATAGAACAGTATAGGAAATCAGAATTTCATCTGTCAACCGGTATTTCTACCGGTAGAATAGGGGTAGAACAGGGGTAGAAAAGGCTGACCCTGAGATTTCCATCTGTCAACCGCAAGTACTATCGGTAGAAGTGGCTGCCCTGAAAGTTCTACCGCAAGTACTACCGGTAGAAGAGGGCTTAAATTCTAGCAGAAGCTTGTACATGAGAATTTCAATCTGTTCTACCGCAATTTCTACCGGTAGAACACACGGGAAACCTGAGTTGCGCAGAAATAGAAGTTTTGCACGAAAATTCAGGAAACTTAAGTATTTCTTTTGGGGACTCTTTCTAAACGAATTCTAGCCTAATTTAAACACTCTTAAGGGTTACCATAACCTATATAAAGGCATGTTTGGTTCGTTTTTAATAAATCAAGAAGAGAGAAAGAAGAGAAGAGAAAAGAGAAGAAAAGAGGAGGGTTTTGGAGAGAGAAGGTGCTGTTGCTGTGTGCAGTTGTGTGCACGTTCTACAGCAGTGTGGATTAGGATGTGCTCTTGAAGATTGTGTTTCGTCCATAAGATAAGTGTCTCTCTGTTTATGCTTTTAATTTCAATTTGTAAGGGATTGAGAGAGAGAGATTGTAGAGGGGAAGGGCTGTAGAAAAAGGTTTCTACTCTTATTCTGTAGAACATCAAGTTGGTGCTTGGTGTCTGGGGTTTGGTGATCCTATCTGTTGGTGCAGATAAATTGTAAAGGGAGTCGGTGCTTCCTAGATAGTTGGTGCTATCTGAAACTCAAGGGAGTAGGTGCTTCCTAGATAGTTGGTGCTATCTGAAACTAAGGGTTGGTGCTCTTTGTCGTTGGTGCGACTAAATAGATTCAGATCTGTTCCGGATTGGTGTTCGGACAGTCTTTGAACCGTGGACGTAGCCTTTCGGTGAACCACGTTAAATCTGGTGTCCTTGTGTGATTTGATTTGTTTTTGTTGTTAAATTGGACCTGTTTTTAAGGAATCACTGATTCACCCCCCCCCCCTCTCAGTGATCGCGATATCTAACAGTTTTATTGTCATTATTGTTTAGACTATTTATTCGGTTTTACGATGATTTCATCAAGTTTTATATATGTTCTTTGGTTTCATATTACTTGATTATTTGCTTGCCAGACCGTCGTGTCTGACCCTTGTTTGTTTGGTGCCAGATTCCGCTCTTTTTTGTTTTTAGGTGTTTGATCAGAGGAGGCGGTGGGACCGTCGGTCTGACGTGAGAGGCTGCCCATTGATATCATCTAGATGTCAAGTTTGGCACCGGAGTTCGTATCAAACCTTTGAGGGTAGTATTTCTGTTTAGTTGGATATATTTTGTATGGCTTTATTAGCCTTTTTATTGGGTTTGTAATGAAGACACTTGTTAATTGTAATTTGAACATGTGG
This sequence comes from Litsea cubeba, assembly GCA_012931725.1. Classification (NCBI taxonomy): domain Eukaryota; kingdom Viridiplantae; phylum Streptophyta; class Magnoliopsida; order Laurales; family Lauraceae; genus Litsea; species Litsea cubeba. The sequence continues at coordinate 57,063,068 of CM022949.1, forward strand.
GAATTAATTAGTCTTGTTACTACCAGCTCAGTGTGCTCTGATGTATGATTTATGCCAGTCTGCCTATTTGATGGCTTTGTGATATTGGTTGCGTGCGACACGGAACCCGATGGCCACGGATTCCGAGTCGTAACACCATGTGTAGCTTCCGCGAAAATATACTCTGATTGTGATGGAATTTGTTATCCTCATTCACGCGGATCTTGGGAACTATGACAAAAAGTTTCAAATTTATCCCAAAATTTCGCACCCCGAGGTCGGATCACTGCAGGGCCCGGTTTCGGGGTGTGACAGGTTTGGTATCAGAGCTGGTTAGTTTCTAGGAAATAAAATACTCTAGAGACAGTAAGACGTGTGGTGAGGATTCGTTAGATTGTGTCGATTTGTTTTCTCGTGTCATTGTTTCTTTGGATTTGAGTCCGTTTTTCTTTTAGTTCGGGAGATTTTGCTTGTCTTGTCTTCTAGTTCTGTTGTTGGGAGATTTGGGTGACCAAATTTCCTCCTTAGTAGTGGAGAATTTAAAGTCTCCATGCTCTTGTTCGGTGTCTTTTATCTGTGCTTGCGTCGGAGACTGAGAACCTCGTGGATTCAGTATGTTGTTTTCGGAGAACATCAGCAGACTTTCAGCCTTTGGCATCTTCATTGTGGTTAATGAGAGAAGACATGTGCATTTGTCCGCCAAGGTAGAATTTGAGCAGTATTCGAAGACCCCCTTTCAGCTAATCAAGGATCGTCATGCAGCATACCAAGGTGAGTAAATGTGGATTCTTGGGGGAACTCAGACCATCTTTCCAAGATGAAGGACTGTAGAAGGCATATCAGCTATTGATTTCATGAAGGGAGAAATGATCCTTAGTTAGTAAGACTAGAAGTTCGTACAAGAAACTCAGGGACTTCCCGGATTTAATGAGCCTCGTCATAGTTTTGGTTGAGAATTCCCGTGACTTGTAGCTTAGCCAGTGTAGTTTTCAGAGGCAATACCAGGTGGATGGTTCGTTGTGGTCATGATGATTTTTGGCAACAGAGGAAACCTTGAGAATTTCACCGACTTACACGGTATTGGATTAGACAACGTGCAGATGCAAGAGTATACCTCAGTTTTGGTGATGTTCCTTTTCTTGGTGAGAATGATTTTCATGATGATTTCACCTTTTGTTATGTTTTTCTTAATGTCTATGATTTATCCTTGTAGTATTTAAACAATGGATCTATGTTTCTTCTTTAAGGCTTATTTTGAATCATAAACTATATTATCATACTCTTCCCAGGAGTCGCATGATTTTGTTTTCATAAGGATTGGTGTTTCAAATTTTTGTTTAATCTTCTTAAGACATTATTTTACAATGACCTTAGAATTTCGCTCTTGTTTTAATTTTCTTAAATGTTGACATCTACGTTTCAAAACCTTGACGATTTCAGAATTTTGTATATGTTTGGTTGGAAATGGATTTCAATAAAATTTAATGGATGGTCATACTACATGAATTTGATTTATTTTGAAATCCTGATTTAAAATTGTTGAGTATTTCAATGATTTGCTGAGTTATGAAGATATGAATTTCAAAACGAATAATGTTGTTTCATGTTCAAACTTTGATAACCTTTATTTATTAAGTTTTATTTGATAATTTGGAAGTTCAGTTTCTACTATGTTTTAAAAGTGATGAAATTTAGCTAAGTAATTATTTTGGTCATTATGTTTAAAATTTTAAGGTTTGTTTTGCATTGAATGGAATGAGTGGTAATAGCCCTTGGTTGAAGTTTGGAGGTGTATGAAGTGAAGGGATGATGAATGTCCGGATGTGTACTGGTTCAGTTGAAGACAAAGTTGGGTCTATGAGAGAATCAACATCATTCAAGACTTGGATTGAAAGTTTCAGTTCTTCAGGGATTGACATCAGATTAGTAAATGTGTTTTATTAATGACACAGTATCAAGCAGAAGATCAAGAGCAGCAAGTAGATAGAATCAGATGTGGGCAAGAATTCTGAGTACAGCATAGAAAGACTTGGAATAGGGAGTTGTGAGCACAGATTGGAATTCCAAGGTCGGCTTTACATGTCAAAGGTAGGAGAATTGAATAGTGAAATCTGAAGAGGCGAGCCATGCGAAGTTTTGACACAGAACAACTCAGCAGGTTATGGCAGTTTGACATCTGGGTTGTAGCAGACCAAGTCAGTGACAGGAGACCTATAGAAATTGGAGTTGGTGATTTCAGAACAAAGAAGGATTGAAGGTATACTTGTGGGCCAGAAACTGATGATGCATTTGAGGAACACAGTAAGAGCAAACGTATGGAATTTCAGAATTTTTCGGGACGAAGAGATTATTTCAGAGGAAACATGTCTACGATCACATCTTCGTACAAGCATCGGGAGCACCGTGTACAGCTTTGTAGGACTTAAGGCACAGAATCCCAAACTGATAGAAAGAGACAGAACTTGCAGTTTCTTAGACCGACAGTGACTGACGAGATAAGCAAAAGAAATGATTCAGTGCAGGAACGACAGATGACACCAAGGATACTTGGGAGTGTTGGGCACTAGTTTGGTCAGAGGAGTATGTTTTGAGCAGATATGTGGAATAGTGTGAAGCCTTCAACCGAATCAGAGTGTTGTTGACTGTGCATCTCGACGTCAGGTTTGATCAGAGGGTCTCTCGGCTGCCGAGGTTTAGCGTAGGGTGTCAGTGTTTTCTTTTGTCTTTTGGGTTTTTGATTTTGATTTGGTTTAGACCATTTGGAGGACCAAATGGGTTCTAAGGGGGGAGGACGTAAGATCCCGACCCCCAGTCCTTTTGTTTAGTATTGTTTTAATCGTGGTTTAGCTTTTTAAGTGAGCTTTGATTTAGTTTGACCTTGTTTTTGAGTTTGATTGGATTTTTCCATAGCCTTTGAAATTTTGAAGACCGTTGACTTTGGTTTGACCCGGTTTATACGATACGTATTTTTTTTATGAGAAATTACTTTTGATTTCTAAAAATTCTGAATTTGGTGTATTTTGACTTATTTTATGAAGTTTAACAACTTTCATGTTTTGGCCATTTTGGTTTGATGCTCAGAAATCACGTTTTTTCGAGGAAAATGGCAAAACTGACCTTTCACACTAAATCTGTCCATGAATTTCGAAAATTTCAGAAATTGGGGAAAATATACTTTTTAGAAAGTAGAAATTTCGCTGATCATTTTTGTCTTCTTCGTCATTTTCGTTCGGGGCCCGCAAATGTGAGTTTCAGCCTTGTGAAGATTGGGGCCCACAAAACTCATCTTATAAGAAGGGGGAACCCATCTTCTTCTCCTTCATTTGGTTTCCAGCAAGAGTGGGAAGGGTTTTTTCCCTCTCTTCCCTCCACTCTCTCTCTCTTCTGAATCACCCATCTCATGGAGATTTCATGGAGGATTGATCTCCTAGGGCCCTTCTTCTCCATTCAAGCTTTCCAAAGATGTCATTTGCAAGGATTTTGAGCTAGGAGAGACCTCTCTGTTGGAATTTGAGATGAATTTGAGATGACTTGAAAGTCTTTTGACGAATTGAAGAAGATAGTATCTCAAGTATTGATTTGAGTTAGAATTCTTGTCAACACATTGTCACAAACATGATGATAGTAGGCTAGTGTTGATAGAGCTGAAAAGAAGAATCAGATGGAAATCAGAATGGAAAAAGAGCTGAAAAGTGTACAGAAAATAGTTTTCTGTAGCAGAGTGGTCGGTCGACCGGGCACCCCATGCGGTCGACCGAAGCAAGAGAAACCTGCAGAAAACAGTTTCAGGCACCTCTCAGTTATTTTCGTGACACAGTGTGTCTTCGGTCGACCGGGACCCCAGGATGTCGACCGAGCTCGAAAGTTGTCTGTTTCCAGTCAGTGTCTTCGGTCGACCGAGCAAGCCAGGATGTCGACCGAGCACGGGAACCAGAGTTGCGCAGAATTAGAAGTTTTGCACGAAAATTCAGCACTCTTATCTATTTCGTTTGGGACTCTTTCTAAACGAATTGTAGCCCGTTTTGAATACAATTAAGGGTTATTAAAACCTATAAAAAGGCATGTATGGGTCGTTCTAAACAGACATCAGAAGAGAGAAAGAATAGAGAAGAGTTTTAGAGAGTTCTTGAGAGAAAGAAGAAGCTGCTGGTGTGTGTTGCTGTGTGCTGATGTGGTGACGTTTTCTACAGCAATTGTGGACGAGATTATGCTCTAGAAGATGGTGATTCGTCCATGAGTTAAGTGTCTCTCTGTTTATGCTTTATTTTCAATTTGTAAGGGATTGAGAGAGAGAGAATTGTAGAGGGGAAGGGCTGTAGACAGAGTTAATCATCTATTCTGTTCTTACATCAAGTTGGTGCTTGGTGTTTAGGGTTTGGTGATCCTATCTGTGGGTGCAGATAAATTGTAAAGGGAGTCGGTGCTTCCTAGATAGTTGGTGCTATCTGAAACTAAGGGTTGGTGCTCTTTGTCGTTGGTGCGACTAAATAAGATTCAGATCTGTCCCGGATTGGTGTTCGGACAGTCTTTGAACCGTGGACGTAGCCTTTCGGTGAACCACGTTAAATCTGGTGTCATTGTGTGGTTTGACTTGTTTTTTGTTGAATTGGACCTATTTTTAGAAATCACTGATTCACCCCCCCCTCTCAGTGATCGCGGTATCCAACAATTGGTATCAGAGCGAGGCTCCCTTGATCAGTTTAATACGCTAAGGGTGATCTCTTGTCAAATCACATGGCAGTCAATACAGGGAATATGAAAGCACCTTTGTTTGATGGTTCTAATTACTCTTTCTGGAAGATTAGGATGCAAGCCTTCATCAAATCTCTTGGCTATGATGTTTGGGAGGCTGTCAGAGCCGGTTACAATGCTGCCACCGTACCCAATGATACAGCATCGAAGAAGTTGGCAGACAACGACTCCAAGGCGCAGAATGCACTCTTTAGTGGCCTTGTGGACAGCGAGCTTGTCAAAGTAATTGCATGCAAAACAGCCAAGGAAATTTGGGACAAGTTGCAAAGCATACATGAAGGTGATGAGAAGATTAAAGAAGCCAAATTGCAAACTCATCGCTCTCAATTCGAGTCTCTTCGCATGGAGGAAAGCGAGAACGTTGACTCGTATATGCAACGAGTGAATGAAGTCACGAATGACATTCGTGGACTAGGGGAGGAGATTAAAGAGCCGGTCATCGTCAAAAAGGTTCTAAGATCTCTTCTTCCCCGGTTTGATTCAAAAGTCTCAGCCATTGAAGAAGCCAAAGATCTGAATGCATTTTCCATGGATGAATTACATGGTTCTCTAACTGCCTATGAGATGCGCATAGGAAAGACGTCTTCATCTGATAAAGAAGCGGCCTTCAAAGTTCAGAAAAAGGCAAAAGAGACTGCTGGTCATGATGTTGATTCTGATGATGATGAGCTTGAGGCTCAATTTGTTAGAAAATTGAAGAAAGGAAGCAATGGCAAGTACAAAGGGAAGCTACCCTTTAAATGCTTCAATTGTGGAGGTATTGGTCACTTTGCTGCGAAGTGTCCGCTAAAAGAAGACAATGATAATGACTCTTATGCTGAAAAGAGTAAAGGAAAGAGAAATTTCAGAAAAAGGGGCAAAGCTAAAAACTTTCTATGTCAACAAGATGACAGCACGTCTGAAACTTCAGACGATGATGAATCAACCGAAGCTCTCTTCATGGTCACTGTTGAAGAAGAAGAAGAGCTAGATCCGGAAGAGGAAGAGGAGGCTGAAGTCAATCTTGAAGAGGAACTCATAGCCGCACTTGAGGAGCTAAGCATGGAACGCAAATCAAGTAAGAAAAATCTGAAACTTCTCCATGAATCTGAAAGTTCTATTATTGCTTTGAAAACTCAAGTAGAAGAATATAAAAGAATGGTAGAAGTCCTTGAAAACCAAATAAGTATCAAAAAGGACGAGGCTATGAAACTTGAAACTGAGATCGCTAGAGCAAAGGCTGAAAATTTGGAAAATAGCAAAAACCTCAAAGCGCTCCAAGCGATTGAAGGGACTATGAAACTCAATGAACTACTGAAAGTTCAAAGACCTGCCCACTTCAGATTTGGTCTAGGATTTGAGAAAGGAGAATCCTCTAAGATTGCACCTCCTGAAAAGAAAGAGTTTGTGAAGCAAGTCACTGCACCTTCTAACTCTATGAAGCCCACTCAACCTAGAAAGGAGTCCATACCTGTTAGAAAGGTAATGAAGACTAACCAGCCACAAAGAAGATACAAATTCTATGGTTATTGCTTTCATTGTAATATGTTTGGACATAAAAGAGCTGATTGTAGATTCTATGTTAGAAACAGCCCATTTGTGACTAGGAATCCTTTTTCAATCCTAAGTAGCCACAAAATTGAGTGCTATATATGTCATAATTGTGGACACTTGGCTAGGGATTGTAGGTTGCATATTGCTAACAGATTTAAGGTTGAAAAGAAACCCAAGTTAGTCAAGGCTTGGAGAGCAAAGCAAAGTGCAGAAAGTCCCAAAGAATCTCTCATTGTGCAAACGGCATTCAATGCACAAAAGAAGGCAGCACCATGGGTCCTTGATAGTGGTTGTTCAAGCCATATGACTGGTGATAAAGAGAAATTCATCAAATTACAGCACTATGAAGGCGGTTCAGAGAAGTTTGGCAACAATGATGGTGCCAAAATCTGCGGAAAAGGTGTTATTCAGCTTATGGCAAACAAGATCAGATCGGAAGAAGTCTTATATGTGTCTGGATTGAGACACAATCTGCTTAGTGTGAGCCAGATCTGTGACAAGGGTCACGAAGTTATCTTCACAAAGAATGGGTTTGCCATCAAGAAGAGTAGCAACGGCAAAACAGTGGCAACTGGATCAAGAACTGCTGGAAATCTCTATACATTGTCAGATGGAGCTGAAAAGACCTGCTTGATGAGTTCGACAGAGGAAAGTTGGTTGTGGCACAAACGCCTTGGGCATCTAAGCTTTGACAACATGTCAAAGATTTACAATTCAAAGGCTGTAAGAGGCATGTCTAAAGTTGAAAAGCCTTCCAATCCCATTTGCGACTCTTGCCAAAAGGGAAAGCAAACGAGGGTTATGTTCAAGTCAAAGGAGCATCATTCCAAGAAACCTCTTGAGCTAGTGCACACTGATCTCTGTGGACCGATGCGAACTCAAAGCACCAATGGAGATAAGTATTTCATGTTATGCATTGATGATTATACTCGTATGACATGGGTATTGTTTCTTAAGCATAAGCATCAAGCACTTGATCGTTTTAAAGTGTTTAAAGCACAGGTTGAAAATCAATTGGAAAAACGTATCAAGATTTTAAGGTCTGATCGTGGAGGCGAGTTCACATCTGAAGAGTTCACTAAATATTGTGAACATCATGGCATTCAAAGACAGTACTCAGCCCCTAGAACTCCACAGCAAAATGGAGTTGTGGAACGGAAGAATCGCACCGTACAAGAGATGGCTCGTACGATGCTAAGTGAAAGTAAGATGGCTGACAAGTATTGGAAAGAGGCAATTCATACGGCTGTATACATTCAAAACCGATGCTTGATCAGGCCACATGAAGTCAAAACTCCCTATGAGCTATGGTTTGGAAGAAAAGCAACAGTCAAGCACTTCAAAGTCTTCGGCAGCAAGTGTTACATCAAGCGGCTCGAACAAAAACCGGGCAAATTTGAAGAAAGAGCTGACGAAGGTATATTTCTGGGTTACTCCTCTACTAGCAAGGCATATAGGTGTCTTAACAAAAGAACCAGAAAAATCATAGAAAGTGCTGATGTGAGAATAGATGAGAATATTGAACCAAAGAATGCAACTCATAATGACAGTCCAGTTTATGAGGACTCGAGTGAGATTGATGATGAGATTGGCTGAATCTAATGATTCTGAGAAATCAAAGGATGACTCAGAAGATACTTCACCTAAGAAGCACAGCACTTGGGTAGAGCAACACCCTAAGGATCAAATCATTGGAGATCCTAAGGCAGGCGTTCAAACTAGACAAAGTGTAGTTAGCAATTACTCACTTGTGTCCACCATTGAACCCAAGACTGTGGTTGAAGCCAGTCTCGATGAAAGTTGGTTGAAATCTATGCATGAGGAGTTGGAGCAAATTGAGAAGAACTCCACATGGGAACTTGTTCCTAGACCTACTGATAAGAATGTTATTGGTACTAAATGGGTCTTTCGGAATAAGCTGAATGAAGATGGTCAAGTCATTAGAAACAAAGCAAGGTTGGTTTGTAAAGGCTATGCTCAAGTTGAAGGCATAGATTTTGAAGAGACCTTTGCACCGGTAGCTCGTCTGGAAGCTATTCGTATGTTTCTTGCATTGGCAGCATACAAAACCTTCAAGGTATTTCAGATGGACGTAAAGTCAGCCTTCTTGAATGGTTTACTTGAAGAAGAGGTCTACATTGAGCAACCTGATGGTTTTCTCATCAGCAAAAATTCAGATCTAGTGTGCAAGTTGAAAAAGGCTCTTTATGGACTGAAACAAGCGCCAAGGGCATGGTATGCAAGGCTGGATCTCTATCTCCGCAAGATCGGTTTTGGAAAAGGAATGGTTGATAGCAATCTGTATGTCAAAACTGAGTTAAGCAAACAGCTGGTTGTCATTGTTTATGTTGATGACATAATCTTTGGTGGCAATGATGAGGAGATGTGCAGGAATTTTGCTGAAGAGATGAAGAAAGAATTTGAGATGTCGATGCTTGGAGAACTAAAGTTCTTTCTTGGTTTACAAGTTCAGCAGCTGAAACATGGTATATTCATATCACAGATGAAGTACATCAAGGAAATGCTGAAACGGTTCAATATGGAAGACAACAAGCCAGTGAGCACACCAATGTCAACGAACACGAAGCTTAGCAAAGATGATAAGGCCTCGTCCGTTGATCATACCACCTATCGCTCTATGATAGGAAGCTTGCTCTACTTGACTGCTACAAGACCAGATCTTCTACAAGCAGTATGTATGGTTGCACGTTTTCAAGCAGCACCAACTGAAACGCACCTTACAGCAGTGAAAAGAATCTTTCGATATCTGAAAGGTACTATGGAGCTTGGTATCTGGTATCCCAAAGGTAAATCCTTCACTCTTGTTGCATATTCTGATGCCGATTGGGCTGGATGCGTAGATGATCGCAAGAGTACTAGCGGCGGCGCATTTTATCTTGGAGAAAGATTAGTTGCTTGGCATAGTAAGAAGCAAGACTCAGTATCCCTTTCGACAGCGGAAGCGGAATATATTGCAGCGGCAACTTGTTGTACGCAAGTGTTATGGATGCGGCAAATGCTCTCTGATCTAGGAGTTCCTACAACGGATCCTACGCCGATCCTATGTGACAACACGAGTGCAATTCATATATCTAAGAATCCTGTTCAGCACTCTCGAACAAAGCATGTAGCAATTCGTTATCATTTTCTTAAAGATAAAGTTGCTGATGGAGAGGTCAAGTTGGAGTATGTTCCAACAACTGAGCAAGTGGCTGATATTTTCACGAAACCTCTGCCAAAGGAAGTCTTCGAGTATCTCCGGAAAAAGTTAGGAGTTACTCACTCTCCTAAACCGTAGGAGTTGTGCTTGAAAGGGGGAGCAATGCATTCATTGAATATCCTATTCGCTCCTCGGTTTGGTCCCTTTGGACTTGTTGTCAAAGGGGGAGAGATGTTATGCTATGAAAGCTAGGAAGAGATGTTATGCTATGATAGCAAGGGGAGATTGTTGACAGTGCATGGTTGTTATTTCAGAATTTCAGAATTGGTTCCAAGTGAGTGTTGAAAAGAACTTGGAAGAGCTGCAAGCTGGAGTTGAAAGTGTTGAAGTTCCAATAGTGTTGCCAACAATTCCAAAGGGGGAGATTGTTGGAATTTGAGATGAATTTGAGATGACTTGAAAGTCTTTTGACGAATTGAAGAAGATAGTATCTCAAGTATTGATTTGAGTTGGAATTCTTGTCAACACATTGTCACAAACATGATGATAGTAGGCTAGTGTTGATAGAGCTGAAAAGAAGAATCAGATGGAAATCAGAATGGAAAAAGAGCTGAAAAGTGTACAGAAAATAGTTTTTCTGTAGCAGAGTGGTCGGTCGACCGGGCACCCCATGCGGTCGACCGAAGCAAGAGAAACCTGCAGAAAACAGTTTCAGGCACCTCTCAGTTATTTTCGTGACACAGTGTGTCTTCGGTCGACCGGGACCCCAGGATGTCGACCGAGCTCGAAAGTTGTCTGTTTCCAGTCAGTGTCTTCGGTCGACCGAGCAAGCCAGGATGTCGACCGAGCACGGGAACCAGAGTTGCGCAGAATTAGAAGTTTTGCACGAAAATTCAGCACTCTTATCTATTTCGTTTGGGACTCTTTCTAAACGAATTGTAGCCCGTTTTGAATACAATTAAGGGTTATTAAAACCTATAAAAAGGCATGTATGGGTCGTTCTAAACAGACATCAGAAGAGAGAAAGAATAGAGAAGAGTTTTAGAGAGTTCTTGAGAGAAAGAAGAAGCTGCTGGTGTGTGTTGCTGTGTGCTGATGTGGTGACGTTTTCTACAGCAATTGTGGACGAGATTATGCTCTAGAAGATGGTGATTCGTCCATGAGTTAAGTGTCTCTCTGTTTATGCTTTATTTTCAATTTGTAAGGGATTGAGAGAGAGAGAATTGTAGAGGGGAAGGGCTGTAGACAGAGTTAATCATCTATTCTGTTCTTACATCAAGTTGGTGCTTGGTGTTTAGGGTTTGGTGATCCTATCTGTGGGTGCAGATAAATTGTAAAGGGAGTCGGTGCTTCCTAGATAGTTGGTGCTATCTGAAACTAAGGGTTGGTGCTCTTTGTCGTTGGTGCGACTAAATAAGATTCAGATCTGTCCCGGATTGGTGTTCGGACAGTCTTTGAACCGTGGACGTAGCCTTTCGGTGAACCACGTTAAATCTGGTGTCATTGTGTGGTTGACTTGTTTTTGTTGAATTGGACCTATTTTTAGAAATCACTGATTCCACCCCCCCCCCCCCCTCTCAGTGATCGCGGTATCCAACACTCTCATCCAAGCTTCTCTTCTTCGTTTGGGTTTTTCAAGGTTTGCAATGGCTTTCCAAACTTTAGCTCTTTGTTCTCCTTTTCATTTAGAGTGTTTTCATCACTCATGGATATTTGAGAAAAATTGGATTTTTAGGGCTTTCCTTGGAAATTTTGGGGTTTTGTAGATTGGAAGCTTGAGATCCTAGAGCTTGATTTGTGGAGTCTTATTTCTCTCAATTTGACTTGAGGCAAGTGGAATCTTCAATTAATATGATGTTTTCATGTTCTTGTTTGGTTTCATGGCTTTTTGCTCATTATGTTCTAATCCTTTATGATTTATGGATTTGCTTTGAATGAAGGAATCAATGTTATGTGGATTTCCATTTATGTTATGGTTTTACCATGTATTAGAAGCTTGCTTTTTTCTTGGTCATTTAGAAAAATTTGATCTCTTTGTGTTAAGTGTTTGGGTTCAAAAGAAAGGGAGACAACTTTGATTGTTTTTAAAAGGGTTGTAATTGATTAATTTGATTGCTAGATTATGGTGATTTGGTGAGTTTGGAAGGTCATGAAAGAGCCCAAGTCATTGTGGAAGGGTGTATGAAGGAAAAGAATCAAAAAGGAGCTCAAAAGAAGGAAAAAAATGCCAAATTCTGCACTGCCGGGCTGGACTGGGCAGGCCCAGTCCGCTCGAGCGACCCACTGGGCCGCTCGAGCGACCCAGCTACTGTCTGGGCTCCGCTCGAGCGGACCTGGGTCGCTCGAGCGAGCCCAGCCCAGCCTGGGAAATCCGTTCAGGGCCCGGTTCTGGGTCAACTTGGTGGTCTGTTTGGGCCTGTTTCAAGGCCTGCTTGGGTTATTTTAAAACCTGATTTTTTGGGCTATTTCAGGGCCTGACATTTGGCTGTTTTAAAACTTACTTTGTGGGCCATTTGAGGTTTTAGTTTTGGGCTGTTTTAAGACTTGTTTTGTGGGCCTGTTCAAGGTCAGCTTTTGGGTTGTTTTTAAGATTTGTTTCGTGGGCCTGTTTTAAGGTCCGTTTTGGGCTATTTTAAAACTGTTTATTGGGCCATTCAAAGTTTAGTTTTGAGCTGATTTTAAGTCTGTTTTGTGGGCCTGGTTCAGGTTGGTTTTGAGCTGATTTTAAGTCTGTTTTGTGGGCCTGGTTCAGGTTGGTTTTGAGCTGATTTTAAGTCTGTTTTGTGGGCCTGGTTCAGGTTAGTTTTGGGGCTGATTTAAAACTTGTTTTGTGGGCTATTCAAAGTTAGTTTTGGGTTGTTTTTAAGAGCTGTTTGGGCCATGTTTAAAGGGCGGTGTTGGACTAAATGAGTAGATTGTTTTGGGCCCGATTTAAGGCCAACTATGGTCCTGTCTTAAAAAGATTTGGGATTTCTTGTAATACTTGGAAAGTTTGTGAAATGGGAATGGGATCATTGTGAGAATGAATGTATGTGGAATTACCCGGGAATCGTCTGAGTCTCAATGCGCACTTTATCATTTAAATATTATGGATTTTCATTGGCATCAAACGCACTTTTTATTAATCAATGTTTAAAGGTTAAATGTGCATTGAGATGGTTCCTTGGCAAGGCCTTAAGTCATTCTCCACTATCCATTCCATTTCAAGTCAGAACATGTATTTGTATTTGTGTTTGTATTTGTATTCTTGGGTAAACTAATTTAAATAGCATCGGTGATTTGTTATAAAATCATGTGGTTTCCCATGTTCGAATGGGTTGATCGTATGATTTTATACAAATCACTTTGATGTGTATTTGAACGGTTTACCATGGATATTCGTATGTTTTCTCCGATTCGATTTGAAAAGAGATTGGAGTATGTTCGTCACATTCGGGATTTCTTCGATGAGACTATTGTTTTGATAAGGCTAGTATTTGAAAATAAAAACCTCGAGGCAAGACGGGGCCAGAGCTTTGTAGTGCGAGCCCATGAGCCAAAGAGGCTATGATTTCGAAAAGAAAACCTCGAGGCAAGACGGGGCCAGAGCTATGTGGTGTGAGCCCCTGAGCCAAAGGGATTAGTATTATAGTTTGATTCGTATCGGTTCGAGTTTTGAAAACTAAAGGCACCACTAGGCTCAGGTCACCTTGTCGGGCTGATCACCCGGCTTGGGATCTTTAATTTGTCCGCCAGCTGCAGCTTGGATTCTGTCTGTACCGACTATGGCAACGGTTTTATCTGCCGGTCCCATTTGTATGGCTACGGTTCTGATCCTATTTCTAGTACCACATTCAGTGGCTACGTTTCTGTCTGCTCTTGTTACTTCGGTAATAGGAGAATATAGCTATGTGTGGTTGCCAATGTTTTATCTGCATATTACTATATTTATGATTCTTGTTGTTATACTTTTTATGCTTTCATTTGTTTAATGTTTACGATATCGATCTTTATTATATTGTCCCTACTATTCAGTTTTAAATGTATTTCCAATTATTAAATGTTTTGCTTAGGTGGTTATCTTTTCGAGATATTTATGCTTTAGAGACTGTTCGTTTATTTGTCTTGATATTTATGTTCGGACTTTCGATCGTTTTAGCATGTTTTATTGTCATTATTTTTTATGACTATTTAATCGGTTTTACGATGATTTCATCAGGTTTTATATATGTTCTTTGGTTTCATATTACTTGATTATTTGCTTGCCAGACCGTCGTGTCTGACCCTTGTTTGTTTGGTGCCAGTTTCTTCTCTTTTTGTTTTTAGGTGTTTGATCAGAGGAGGCGGTGGGACCGTCGGTCTGACGTGAGAGGCTGCCCATTAATATCATCTAGATGTCAAGTTTGGCACCGGAGTTCGTATCAAACCTTTGGGGGTAGTATTTCTGTTTAGTTGGATATATTTTGTATGGCTTTATTAGCCTTTTTATTGGGTTTGTAATGAAGACACTTGTTAATTGTAATTTGAACATGTGGGAATTAATTAGTCTTGTTACTACCAGCTCAGTGTGCTCTGATGTATGATTTATGCCAGTCTGCCTATTTGATGGCTTTGTGATATTGGTTGCGTGCGACACGGAACCCGATGGCCACGGATTCCGAGTCGTAACACCATGTGTAGCTTCCGCGAAAATATACTCTGATTGTGATGGAATTTGTTATCCTCATTCACGCGGATCTTGGGAACTATGACAAAAAGTTTCAAATTTATCCCAAAATTTCGCACCCCGAGGTCGGATCACTGCAGGGCCCGGTTTCGGGGTGTGACACCTACTAATGCATTGGGAGACCAACGCACATATCACATCGGGAAAGGTTGTAATACCTTTTCTTTTTTGCGACACACACTGGTGCGTTGGGAATATTATTTTTTAAAAAAAATTATATTTGTATTTTTCCCTGTATATATACCATAAATAAAAATCTGAATACATGTTCAAACCAACAAACTTGATGCACAAACTAATTTAAATATATTCATCAATAATTCCAAAATAATATCCACAACCAAATATCCGACATCCATAAACCAAATAAACCCACATATCTCTAAAATATACAAATATTACTACTTCATCATTTTCAAAAGATTCTAACATCCACAAATGTCTGTGACCAAAATAAACAAGGTAGATCCCTAAGAGTCTGCAGCCTGCACGATAAAATCCAAAACCAATCTGCAAAACAAAACGAACACCATCAGATACAAGTTTAATAAACTTCCTACACAAGAGGATTTTGAGATCTAACATCAGAACACAAGAGTTTGGAGCAAAAAATGTTGGTTCCATAACTCATAAGGTCCAAATGCAAGACCCACAAATAAAAATCAGGTTCAAAGTAGTTTATGGGATTTTTTACACACTAGTATCAGCTTCAAAATTCAGAAATAACAGTCACAGGTGTCTGCACCTGTTTAGCAAAATAACCAAACTGTGTTCATAACAATTTCATAAACCAATGGCCATAATATATGTAAAGTGATTTTTGATAAGATATATAAGAAGCACATTATACAAATGTTTGGCCCATGACATGCAAAATTTAACTCCATATTTGGAAAGTGATTTTGGAAGGGAAAGAGGAGCACTTGACAAGATTGTTTGGTCCGGTATCTTATATGTCACAGATACAATGTGTTGCATTTGCAATTAACATGATGACATTGTTATGATATGGACACTGTTATGATATGGACATAAAAGGTTTTTCCCTCATTGTGAAAAGGTGGAGCGAAAACTCCCAAGTACCAAGTCTCTTACTTGTGGGCTCTATTGATATCAATCATAAAGCATGTTTCATCAGACAATAAAACATAAGCAGTAATTTCTCTTCTAAGCAGTTGATTCACCACTCAGGTCCAGTAAGTTAAATATCACTGAACAATTTACAATACTCCTGACCATGGTGATTGCAGACCAAACTTTTTGGTGCTCCTCTCCTGAAGCTCTGATAACGCACACCTTTGTAATGGGATTCACATACTTAACTACAACATGAGTCAAAACTTTAAAAATTCAAAAACCACAAACCACATAAATAAAAACAATGGGCACTTTTTACGAAAGAAAATAAAGAATAAAAAAGAAATGAATTGTGTGATACTTATCCCAGGATATGAATGATATATTTTGGCATTTACTTGTGTAAAAATGAGGCCTATGGTTTGGTGACCCAGACTGTTCATCTCATGGGAGTATGGGACTTAGAGAGGAGAGGTCAAGCCCAAAAAATTGCCAATTAGGGAGACTCCTAACCATTTAGACTGAAAGTTGGAAAAAAAAAGAAAAAGAAAAGCTAAGAGCCTAAAAATAATGTACCAGGGGTCAAGATTCAACATGAAAGAAAGTCAAACACATGATCAGTAAAAACATCAATCACTATTCCCTAACCATCCTTTTTCTACAGTGTGGCACAGCAGATCAACAGTCTGGATTTCCTACCAATGGCTCAAATGCTCAACTCAAGGCTGGGATGACATGCTTATCCTGAACACAAGGGTCATGTAATTGATTGATAGGGGAATGGAGAAAGTGATTTCCTCATTGCTAAAAGTAATGTAGGATTATAAAACCATACCTACCTTGGAATGATCCAAGAGAAGAACCAAAACCACATTCTCCAAAGTTCACTAAAATGCTGTCATTGATTGCTCTTGTCACGTTGTATTGGGTAATAATGATAGGATCAGCCTTGTCCAAGTCTCTGTTTACATCTAAAAACACCTCCATCACCATGTATCTATTGTCCATCAATTGAAAATTAGAAAAAAAAAAAGCAAAATTAACAATGTTTCGAACTAGAATGATGATACAAATCACATAAAGAAAAGAAAACTCTTCATCAATAACTTCTGATAAGCAGAGGCCTCACATCTAATAAGTCTCTCAATCTTCTCGGGCAATTCATTTTCAACCTACAGAAGAAATGTACAGTAAGAAGACTGCATGATATTAATTATTCACATACAGTACGAAGACTACAGGAGAAGGCACACATGGTGTAATAATGAAATGAATAAATCCTCACCCTCTGATGACGAATCTTTCAATTTAAATGAATTCACCATATCATAGATTGATCCAAAGATAGACTTTGAAACATATGAATTCTGCCTCTCCAAAAAATGTGGGAACTTCTTTGCTAACATCCTTACAACATTAAAATCACTTTACCATTACCATTGCAAAATAAAAATCCATGCTAACATTCTACTATGTACCAACATTCAAATGCCAATCAAGATAATGAAACTGTACATTCCCAAGTTATCACAACAAACAGTCAAGCTGAGTCCATGAGCAAGTATGCAAATCAAGAACCCAAACATCATTATAGTAGTGCTTATCACCAACACCACCTATGACATAAACCTACAAGCCAACCCAAAAGGAGGGCAAATTTTTCTTTATTTTCTTTTATCAGAAACATATTCCATTCAATCACCACTTACTGAAATAATAATAACAAAAAAAAAACACATCACTTTCATATCCATCAATAAAAAAGTTGTCTTGCCTTGGTTCCAACATTTACAGATGCATGGCCTGCTCTAAACCCAGGTGAAGATCCTTGAATAGCCAACTGCAACAAAATTGTTTAACTATAAAATTGAAGAGCAAAAGACACAGAGTACATATAAAAGTGAAAATGAAAAAACAAATCTAACACACTGCATACTTCAATCAAACAATTCCATAAAACAAAAAATCAGTAACCATGGAGAAATTAGGAGAAGAAGAAAAGAGATACAGATCCAGGGATGGGATCAATGCTAAAAATTATAATAGTGATAGAGATCACATTAAACCTGCACAGCACAATTGCTGCATAGATGACCAACCCCACAAACATTGCAGTTAGGAAAACAAAATGTAAGCAAAACCCAAAATTTTTATTTAATGACAAGCAATCTTCCAAGCTGATGAGCCAAAGGGAACAGAACCAAACTGCAGAAAATAAAAAATCAGAGAAAAACATGAGTTTTGAAAAACGAAAAAGATGCCCAAACTAATAAACTACCCAAGTTGAGAGCAAACCAAAATCACAAAAGAAGCAAGTTCTCAGATTACTTTGAAGGACAATAGGTTAGTATATAAGAGACTAAACAGAACCAAAAAAGAAAAAAAAAAAGGAACTGAAGACACCCCTGTAACTACCAAAAGAAAGAAAAACAAGTATACAGAATTATGCAAAACTGCAGACAACAACAGTAACATTGCAGGAAATAAAATTGACCAAATATACTACATCAAGAATGCTAAGATAAAAAGGAAAAATTCATTTAAGAAAAAACAATACTTCTGAAAATAGAAAAGTCTGTGAAATGAAAAGGAAGGAATTGAAATGAAAAGGCATATGGAAAAATTAATCAAAGAGAAAATGATGGGTTTGAACAAACATACCCCAAAAACATAGACTACCCCATTTGAGTAGCAGGCAGAATGACCAGGTAGGGTTAAGAGGAGGGAAAAAATGGGAGGAGAAAAGCTGGCCCCAGATCCAAAGCCCCCTCTCCCAGATCCAAAGCCGACCTTCCCAGATCCAAAATCTCTACTCCCCAACAACCTACTTCTTTCCCCTTCACCAACAACCTGCAGTCAGGGTTGTCAGTCGGCAAAGCTTCTTCCACTACCTGCGCCCTTGCTCAAGCTGCCTCCTCAGCTTCCATCCCGGTCACTCGGTTGCCTGGATGCTGCGATCGCCAGCCTACACCCCCCGTCTGCTCCCCGTCAATGGCGACCCTCACCAGCTAGTAGCCCCTGCAGCTTAGTCAGGAGATTCCGTCCCTCTCCAGCTAGCAGACCCTCAAGTGCAGTCAGGAGCCTCCGTCCCTGTCCAGCTTGCAGCCCCACCAGCGCAGTCAGGGACCCCATTCTTGCAGCCGAAATCTATTCCATTCTTTAATCCGACCCAGCCCCCTCTGCTCCTCCCTAAAATCCCTACCTCTCCACAGTCCAGATTCAGAAGCTCTCTCTCCTTCTGAACCAATCCTGTCCTCTCTCTTTGGATCCCCCACAGCTAAACCGGGCCCGGCGTCCTCTAAAATCCCAGATCTTACGCCTCCCTCCTCTCCCAAACCCCTATCTCTCCCAAAAACTCTGGCCCCAACCACCTGGATCGAAGGCAAGCCTCCAAACTGAATTTCCTCACAAGTGAAACTATCAACTAACAAAACCATAAAACAGAAGGAACAAATCCTATTTCTATTTCCAAACCTATGAGTCCAAATAGAACCGAGTACAAACCCTGTAGAAAGAAATCAAAGAACTAATCATGAGCCAAAACAACAGTTTTCAATTTACAGGCAAAAATTCTGAACACCAAACTAAAATCTCAAGAAAAAACCCTAAGAATCTGATTAAAACAAAATTACCCAAGAAAAACAAAAACCACCACAGATTCTGAAACCCTAGAAAAACCAAGAGATAAATGGAAAAAAAACTACAACAACAAAGCCGAAACAACACAGAAAAGTTTCAAAAACAGAAAGAGATTTCAAGAAAGGTCTGATCTTACAGACCGTTAATCTCTCAAGCGAAACATCAGATGACAAATCGTACAATCTACAAGAGAAACCGAGCGATGATTGTCTGATCGACGTTTGAGAAATGCCAGAATCCACAAAAAGAAACAACAGAAACTCAATCAGAAAGAAGAGAATTACAATCCAAAACCCTAATTTGGAGAAGAGCGAACGCGATATATAGAAGAAAATGCAATTCAAAACACAAAAAGATGAGAAAGAGAGAAGTACCAGAGATAACAGGCGCATAGCGCGGGAGGGAAAAAAAATGGGGGAAGGGAAAAGCGAAGAAAACATTGGATTCGGAGGAGGGATAAGATAAAGGGACTTAGCGTCCGCCTATGGCGGTCGCTAATGATCCTATTAGCGACCGCCACAAGCGGCCGCCCGCTTTTTGGTGCGCCAAAAGTTAAGTTTCTAGTAGTGTTACCAACGCCAATTTTCACTGTGTCGGCAAATAGTGTCGGGAAAGTTTTTCCACAGCTTTTGCCAACGCGGTCTTCCTTGCGTCGGTAAAAGTAGCAATTCTCTGTGACTTTTGCCAAAGCAAATTTTCACTGCGTCGGAAAATAGTGTCGGAAAATGTAAGTTTGTCATAGATAGGGCTTTGCAGATGCAACTCATGCGTTGGCAATGGTGCGAATAAAAAATCAGATCTTTCCCAATGCACATCTATGCGTCGCAAGTAGGCAAGATAATTGCCAATGCATTATTGCGTCGCCAATAGAAAAACACGCGTTGGCAAGACTTTCCCTCTCTTTTGTGGGGATTTTTTGTTGGCACCATTGTGATTACTATAGCTTTTACCAACGCGGTCTTACTTGCGTTGGTAAAAGTATCAATTTCTATGACTTTTGCCGACGCAGTCCAAATATGCGTTGGAAATGAGACTTTTACCGATGCAAATTTTCACTGCGTCGGCAAATAGCGTTGGGAAAAGTGCAGTTTGTTGTAGTGAAACATCTCCTTAAGCTCAAACGACAAGAGAAGACCCAGCCAAAACAAGAAGTCCATGAAAAGGCAGAGGCGTCCTCTACCGCTTCACTGGGGGTAACAGAAACATCCCTTCCAAAGACTTCAAAGGGGGTAAGAAAATTTCCTCTCAGTGATTTCATGCCACCTCAATTCAAAAAAGAAGCCACTCAGGGGGTATCATACTCTTGCAATTCGGTAGTTGGATTCTCCATTGATGGATACGAGTCCAGCGATACCGACGATGTATACAAGTCCAACGACACCGACGAGTGGGAGGAATCCCTTGAAACAAGAGAATACCTCTCCGATGAAGAATGGGTTCCTGAAACTCACCTTATGCCAGTAATCTAGTATAACCCCTTACAGCCACAAGGATCCTGGTCCGATGATGAAGAAGACCAAAAGTCTGTATAAGAAAATGTTGTCGACCCAGCAACCGTCGTTGCTCCAGAGGAAATCAACCATGTTGAACCACAAAGAGCAAACGAAGATGAAGATTTGGCTCCCATGCCTGATCTTGAAGAATAAACGAGGATCTTGTAGCGTCTTGCCCTAGAACAAGAGCAAGATCGCGTCGACGAGCTTCCTCGCAATCCAGAGCTGGAAGTCCATGGAGACCACCAGGTACCTCCTCCCTTAACTCCTACAAATGGAGAAAATTGCTAGATAGATGATCCTCTTACATCTGAGGATGAGTCTGACTCCCAAGAGCCCATTCTAGCAACGTCTCCTATCAGAGTTGCCTGTAATGTGATAATTCGGGATTATATAGCTTTTCCGAAGCCTTGTCTGATGAGATCACTTACACTCCGACGACGCTTATGGATCTTCCGGAGCTACTTCGTCTCACGTGACTTTCACTAAGACAACACCCTTTCAAGCTTCTTCTCCTGAGACTGTGACTTCAGGACTCACACTCTTCCCAACCAATAATCATGAAGAAACCCAACTACTGATGCTTGGGACGATGAATAGGTCAACGAAGAGGAAAAGTTGCTGGATGCTGTTCAGGACTTGTTCCCGAAAAATGCTCCATGCAACACAATCACTGAGGATGGCAACTCTGCCACAGATACATCCCCGGTAAATGAGAAACGACAGCCTCTTGATCCTGATGACAATCTTCCAAATGAAGATCCTTCTCAAGAAGCTCTCGAAATTGGTAAAGGCACACGCTCTGGCCGGGACTACCATAAAGATTACAACCAATCTTCCTTTACATATGTAAATCCTTCGGAAAAAGATGTTGTAAACGCCCCCAGTGGCAACCATGATGAACATGCAGGCCCCAACGAGGCTTTCAAGTATGACTTGATTGAGCACTTCAAACACATACCTGCACGTCTGCACATCATAGACTTATTGCGAATGTCTCCACGCACTCGTGATAATCTCATTTCAGAATTACAAAAGCCGAATGAGGATGTCGACAAACATGCCCCGCAAGTTCTCCAAATTGAAATGGACTACCTGGTCAAAAACTCAGAAACTTCCTCAAAGGGAGAAAAGAAGAAAATCAAGGGATCATGCATCGAATGCTTCTCGGTTTAAAAAGCAGCCAGTGCAACCATCGCCTTCACTAAGGAAGACCTCCTACTTGGCGAAACAAGGCACAACCGACCCCTGTACTTCACAGGATACATTAAGGAAATGTCAATGCACAGAGTTCAGATCGACCCAGGTTCTGCATTCAACCTCATCTCCACTTCGGCTCTCGAAGAGTTGGGCATCCCACCCAGCAAGTTGAGCCACACATTTGTATCTATCTTTGGATATGATGGGAGTACTCAAAGGCCTATCGGTAAAATCAGGTTTAAGTTGCAAGTCGGTGATCTTATCTCTGAAGTCACTGTGTATGCAATAAAAACCCCTTCATGCTACAACATCTTTCTCGGACGCCCTTGGATACACGAGAGTGGTGTTGTCCCTTCAACTCTACATCAATGCATCAAATTCGTCGGCGACAACATCATGATACATAGAGCCTTTGAGGAAAGAAAACCCTTCAAAGGTAAAGAAGTCCACTTCGCAGACTCCCAGATGTATGAAGGTGAAAAAGAGGAGATAACATCTTTTGCCGAAAATCTCCAGAAAGATAAAGCCAAGGCTCCTCAACAATCACCGAAAGAAAATGAACCCTCCGGCAAATCCAAAGAGAGTAGTCAATCTCCCTTCGTCATCTCCCTCAACCTTCAAAGCCTATGGTCATCACAACTAAAGCGAAGAAGGCAAAGCAAAAGCATGGGGGCAAATTTGTTGCCGCTTTTGTGTCTATCAACCAGGACACGGATCCAGATTTAGAGCCAGAAGATGACACATCTTCAAGCCAAGCTGACACTCATCAAGTTCAGCCTGCTCTTACTCCAATGTAGACACCTGCTGACGTAGAAGATCCTACGTCTGCCTCCTTCGTTGTTCCTACAACTTCAACAAAGGAAAAGTCGATCTTCTTCCACAGATCAGAAGCTTCTTCATCAAACTCCATGCTTGAACCTTTCCAAAGCGGAGGTATGCCTCAACTATCCCTATACAGTCCTGTGGCATAAGTTATTATGAAGAAAATGGGCTATGACGCTCAAAACCCAGTCGGTTTGGGAGAAGGCCACAGTATTCTCACACCATTGGGGCCCACCTTAACCGAAAGCCAGCTGGAAGATTGGAGACTCTACGGCCATGTAGAAAAGTCTTCACATGGGTTAGGGTATGATCCCGACACTCCTCCGAGACAGTTGACACAAAGGCTTAAAAGCCGACTTGCTGACCAAGCCTCAACATCTCATGTCTATGAAGACATTGATCTCCCTGGATATCTCTTCGATGAGTCACCTGACAAAGATCCAGGAAGCTCATCCAATTGGTACGATTTCTCTGACGATGAAAAGGAATTGTTCGATGGCAGAGACATGTGGCCTTCTGATCCAGAAGAACCCTCATCTCCAAAAGAAGTACCCTACTTCGACCCAGTTTCAACAGGCGATTGGGACCATCTCATAGCAAGCCTTGAGATGATCACCGATCAAAAAGACCCATGGAAAGGAACAAAACCTTACTCTGGAAACGGCCTTCAAACCCCTGAAGGTTTCGTTGTGCTAGAAGCCTCCAAAAATATTATGGAGGAACCACCTTCGAACCATCCAACAAAAGATCATGTTCAAGAGATAGACTTAGGAACACCAAAAAGCCCACGTCTTGTATTCATAACAAGAATATAAAGGATGATGAATTACCTGAGTATATCACTTTTCTTCATGAGTTCGTTGATTGCTTTACATGGTCTTACGCTGAAATGCCTGGTTTGGACCCCAAAGTAGCAGTCTACAAGCTCAATCTTCAAGAAGACATCAAGCCTGTCAAACAGGGCCAAAGAAGATTCCGTCCGGATGTGATGGATAAAATTGAATAAGAAGTTCAAAAACTCAAAAGCGTCGGCTTCATCCGTGAGGACATCATCCTGAATGGTTGGCCAACAATGTCCCTGTGATAGAAAAACGGGCAAATCAGGGTCTGTATTGACTATAAAGACCTGAATGGTGCATGCCCTAAAAATGAATTCCCGCTCCCCATACCAGAGGTAATGATTGACAATACCTGTGGATTCGAGCGAATGACATTCATGGATGGCTTATCTAGCTACAATCAGATAAAGATGCATCCTGAAGATGAAAAACACACATCCTTTCGGACTACATTTGGCGTGTATTGCTACACTGTCATGTCATTAGGTCTGAAAAATGTTGGTGCCACATATCAGAGGGCTGTGATGAAAATATTCCTAGATATGCAGCACAAGACGGTTGAATGTTACGTTGATGACCTCGCCGTCAAAAGCAAAAGAAAAGAAGATCATCTCGAGGGCCTTCGAGAAGTCTTCCTCTGGCTTCGCAAACACAAACTGCAGATGAATCCTCGAAAATGCTTATTCGGTGTCTCGTCGGGTAAGTTCCTCGGATTCCTAGTTCGGAAAGCTGGAATAGAACTTGACTCCATCAAAGTCAAGGCTATTCTAGAAATGCCCTCTCAAAGAACTTTGAGAGAACTCAAAGGGCTTCAAGGGAGATTGGCCTACATAAGATGGTTCGTCTCCAATCTTTTGGGGAAATGCTGTCCATTCTCCCGGTTAATGAAAAAAGGTATAGACTTTGTCTGGGATGCTGACTTTGAAGCAGCATTTCAAGATATCAAGTCATACCTGACCAAACCTCCAGTGTTAGCTGCTCCTACCACTGGAAAACCATTCATCTTGTACACAAGAGCCCTTGACCACTCTCTGGGCGCTCTACTTGCACAAGAAAATGATGAGAGAAAAGAAGCTGCTCTATACTACCTCAGCCGCATGCTAGTAGGTGCAGAGCATCGCTGCTCTCCAGTCGAAAAAGAATGCCTTGCAATGATGTTCGTCGTACAAAATCTACATCACTACTCACTACTTGCTTTCCAACATAGTCTACATGGTCTCGAGGATCAACTTCTTGAAGGTCCTCGTCACAAAGGCAGGTTCTCTCAATGCCCGACTGGCAAAATTGTCCATCCTTCTGTCACAATTTGATATTAGGTATGTATCGCAAAAAGCAATTAAAGGCCACAAGCTCTAGCGGACTTTCTCGCAGAGCATCCATTACCTAAAGACTCTCCACTCAGAGATGATCTCCCAGACGAACCCATCTACAACGTGGAGACTTCCTCACAAAATGCCTCCTGGGACATGTACTTTGACGATGCAACCAGGACAAATGAAAAAAGACAGCTGATCTCGAGAGTTGGCATCCTCTTTGTTAGCCCCGACAAATACATGATTCCACACGCTTTCTCGCTACTAGAACCATTCACAAACAATGCAGCCGAATACCAAGCTCTGATCCTAGGATTAGAACTCGCCATCAAATCTAGCATCACCATGCTAAAAGTCTTTAGAGACTCTCGACTGATTGTCAACCAGATGAATCAGAAATTTGAAGTCAGGAAGACTGATCTGCTGCCTTACTACAACAAGGCGCAATTACTTCTGCAAAAGTTTGACATCTGTCACATCACGCACATCCATAGAGGTGAAAACATCCATGCAGATGCCCTGGCCGGACTTGCCGCATCTATGGCGGTCCAGGAAGGGGAAAACATGCAAATCATATTGTGCGAGAGAATATGAGTTAGACCATATGCAACCCAAAACTAGCAACACAAGACTATAAGAACATAGAATATACTACGAACACTAGGCTAACGATAATCCTCACATGCGTCCTATGGTTTCTATAATTTTTACCCTGAGAAACCATCCATTACTCTGATACCACTCTGTCACGACCCCGAACCTGATTAGAGAATAAACCGGATCCGGGGTGTGAAATTTAGGGCTAATTAAAAAATTTTACCCTTATTGCCCAAGGATCGAAGTCCGCTGTGAGGATTATGTAGTTGAGCCTCATTAACAAATTAATCAACGTGACTTGTCCGGTAAACCCAACATTAAACCTGTAGAAATATCAAATCAAATATGGTTTCCATCCAATTAAATATTCAAGTTCCAAAAGATAAAACATATAAAGTTTATAAACATCAGGACCATCCCAAAAACCTAGGTCCTGGTACAAAAGATATACAGTAATATGATAAACAAGTCCATAAAATCTAAAACCCAAAAGATGAAAGGAGGTGGCACGATGAAAGATATCCCCGTGTAACGCGCACTGGTGCCAGGAGTGATGACGTTAAACTACGTCATCGGCACCCCACTCTCGTACCCCGTCCTCCTCCCACGATTGAGGATCCTCTGGGATTGCCTCTGCATCCGGGTCAGCGTAATAGTAGTAGGTGTCCTCTGCACACCATGGAATAAAGGATCAACAATATGTTGGCAAGAAGATAAGCAATATACATTATTCATAACATGTTTCAAAAGAAAATAAAGACAAGTACATGATTAAAAGATAGCGAGGTACAAGCTAGGCATAAAGCATGAGTAGTTAAAGGAATCAAGTGACAAGATAAATCCTAGCAAGATTACAAGAATAACCATCCATGAAATGCAATGCCAAGCAAGAAGAGACTCCGTCGATGTCCTAGCCATCTCACGGGGGTATAAGTGACGTCCAAGCCGACTACGAATACCCAAAGTCCGGCTCTAGGGGGATCCTAGCTCCCGGTCCTAGGAATAGCAGCACGGTCCTAGCCCGCTCCCATCTATTGGTGCCATGGACGTCATCCAAAGCCAACTGCCCACTCTAGTGTTCGGTATCCGGCCCACTTTATAATCACCAGTCTGTAACTGGTCATGAATGCAAGAAGATGATGATGGTTTGTACACGACCCAAGTTCCAAGACAAATACACGTGGATAGATTTCCAAGAATAAGATAACAAGCCGAGGGCTGCTCCAAGTCAAGTCAAGATACAAGTCAAGTTCCATGAGTAGTCCTCTTTTCAAGTCTATACACACGTATTCATCAATACAAGACAAAGGTACCTAAGGATACACTCTAAGTCCATTCAAATCCTAATTCTACAAGTTAAGTTACAAGTTATACAAGTATACAAGATTAGAGTGGATAAGGTACGACAAGCTACGGATACATAATTCAAGAGTCAAGAGTGAAGAACAAGCCAATCCTAGGTCAAGAGTTGTCCATCGTGTATCGCACGTATTCCCAACGGAGTGCTTATGGAGAAAGAGTCAACGATGCCATAGTGTGGTGAGCCCTTGGTGTACAGAAGTTATTGGGCATCAATTAACTAAGTTCCATATGCATTCGGCCAAGTTACAACTATACACGGAAGTCCCGGACAACCAAAGAAGCACACCAAGTCAAACATGCTCCGTTTTCATTTCCCCTAATTGGTCATGCAAGGATAGGGTCAGTAGGTTCCAACCTAGGGTCCAAACTAGGTTTACAATCCCTTTCCAAAAGAGATAAGGGCTTGGTTCATTGGTCCAATACTTTTTTCCTTTTCCAATCTCTAATGATTAATATTAGTATAGCGAGAATGCATTTTGTCTGGGCACCAGAACAGTAGCAAAGCTCACTCTAGCGAGGGTTAAGCCCACTACAGCGATCCTGCTTGCTGCCTAAGCCTGAACTGAAGCAGATTTGGCCTGTTTCAAGGTATTTTCATACCCATTCACCTAGGGTCCATTCCCTTCCTTCTTAAGCCTTTCCAAGGCATGTACCTGCATGAGAAGAGCCTCCATGCTCTCTCTCTCAAACAACATTCCATTCCATTCATCAAACCTTATACAAGTAAAGTCCATTCAACCCATTTATCCAATTTTAGCATATATAATCCAATTATCCATGACAAGCTTGGAATTTAGGGAAAATCTAAGCAATGAATTAACAAGAAGCAATAATAATACATGCATGCTCAATATATAAAGCAAATCTACTTGCCTTCACCAATGAGAGTGAAATAAAGGGAAACTTGAAAGAGAATTTGAGGAGGAGCTCTCCCTCACACTCCCCAGCCAAAATCACTTCCAAAAATCCTTCTCCTACACCCAAGGAACACCAAGGAAGAAGAAGAGAAGGAATCCATTAACATGCAACATGGGTATAGCCAAGAAAAGAGAAATTAAAGAGGAAAGAGTTGGGGAAAACTTACAATTTTGAAGTCCAAGGGAAGAAGAAGAAGAAAGGAAGACAATGGTGTAGTTGGATGCTTGAAATCTCCCTCTTAGATAGCACGTGTAAGGGGAGAAAGTGAAGAAGCAAGAAGAGGAGAAGGAGTCCCGCACTGTTGCACTCTTTGCAAATGCAATGTAGAAGAAACGTATGATGTAGTTGAGATGGATTTAAAACAAGGAATGTGGGGTGAAATGACTCAATTGCCCTCCTTGAGTGAAATGAGAGAAATGTGATTAATTGAGGGTCTTCAGGGCGTCAAATCATGACGAGTCAAGAAAGGAAAATGACGAGAGCAACGAGATCTTTCCAACGAACAAAAATTCGGCGAAAACGGGATTTTTCGGAAAAGTACCCAATTTTCCTATAAATCACAACCTAACCCCCTATTAAGACTAATCGCCCTCGGAATCAAACTAAACTTCACAAGCCACTTTCTAATGATAAAAGAAACTCGCTTAGCCACTAAACCTGCCTAATTGACTAGAATCATAATTAATTAGGCTAATCACCAATATTAAGAAATTAATCACCCAATTAAGGTCGGGGACCTTACACAAACCAAGATAATAACATATACAGAGCTGACAGTAATAGGCTTATCATTACCCAAGCATATTCAAGTTATAAATTTAACAAGTGTATTGATTACATTCCCACGAAAAAGGCTAACAAAAGCCGTACTGAACAACAAGCTAAATAAATACTACCCAAGTGAGTAACATA
This sequence comes from Litsea cubeba, assembly GCA_012931725.1. Classification (NCBI taxonomy): domain Eukaryota; kingdom Viridiplantae; phylum Streptophyta; class Magnoliopsida; order Laurales; family Lauraceae; genus Litsea; species Litsea cubeba. Next base: position 57,091,369 of record CM022949.1, read on the forward strand.
ACTCTGGAGTCAAGCATGACGTCTACATGACATCGCTGAAACAGCAAGCCTGCAAAACTCGTGGCTCAAAAGCCAACTGTACACGAACTAGCTCAAGACGAGGACCTGCTACCTAGAGCACCAAAGTGTAGAATATCAAACACGATGGTCTGGCAAGTGATCAATTTAGTAAAGAACATAAGTAAAAATCAAAGCTTTAAAAGAAACAATATTTAAAACATTGTACTGAACTTGAAACAGATTTACAAGGTTTAAAACAATGCATGAACAAGATGCTTATCAATAAAACAAAATTCAATGAAAGATATACGAAACGAAACTAACATGAATACATATAATATCATGAATAGTTAAGTCCACAAAGAGCCCATCTTTTTTTCATCATACATGATGATCAGAATAAGCACATACGACAAGCACGGCAAGCACGACATGCAAAACACGATCCCACGCCACACGAGGTAGACGGGGAGGCTGTGAGAAACCGACCCCAGATTTCCTAGTTCAGTGTGGTTTTATTTATGAATTAGTTTTCTTAGTGGGTTTACTAGTTGTTTGATTGAATTTCAGAGTTAGACTACCCTTTTCTTTAGTTTTCGAGAGTTTTGAAAGCCAGTGAACCTAGACAGTGACTGTAGGGTCTTATTTATTTTGTCTGGTCATTATGGAGAGATTCTCTTTGATTTTTAGAAATTCCCATTTTAGCTTCGTTTGACTGATCTCGTCATTCTCTATAACTTTTGTGTTCACTCCGTACCCATTCGAAGCTCCGAAAATCAGTTTTTCCAGCCCTGGGGGCAAAACCAATCTTTTCACATTGAATCTAGATCCAAATTTCAAGATCTCAAAACCTTTTCAAATATATACTTTTTGAAAACTAGATTTTATGAGAAACATTTCTCTCTTCTTTGTCAATCGCATTCGAGGCCCAAAAATTGATGTTTTAACCCTTGGAATCCCAAATCTTCCATTATTTTGATCCCTTTGACCAAATAGTTAACTTTTTCTGTGGACCCTGGAAGTATGTCAATATTAGCCTTGTTGGAAAGATAATTTTGTGCTGGAAACTTTCCATGTTTCAAGTTTCTTGATCTGAGGTCTAGAAAGCACTCTAATCTCCATTGCAAGTTTTAAGTGTGGTGGGGCCCACACCCACCCATTATAAAAAGTACCACCCTCCTCTCTTTCTCCCTTATTCATTGCACCCCAAGGGAGGGCTCTGCAACTGAACCCTCTTCTTCCTTTTTTCTTGTTTTCTCCTTGTTTCCTTCTCCCATTCATGGAGAAACTCTTACCAAATGGAGATTGGAGCTCACCATTTCCTTCCTCTCATCTCAAGCTTTCTTTAGACTTCATTTTTGTGCAAATCTCAGCTGGACAGCCCCTATTTCAAGCTCTTTCTTGTTGATTGATGGCCCTACAGGTAAGGACTTCTTCCTATCTTGTATTATTGAGCAATGGCATCCCCTTAGGTCTCATTTCCCTAACTTTGTGTACCCCATTCCTTGTCTTTATTGATTTACCATTTTAGGGTTCTAAGATGGGTTTGTTTTTGGGGGTTTTCTTGGTTTTTCTTACAGGTTGATCTTGATAGTGTTTTGAGCTTGATTTGTATTAGCTTGGACCCAAGGCAAGTGGATGAAATGATTTATTTCAATTGATCATGTTTTATACAAATGTTAGCTTTTATTAATGATCTTCATTACTTAAGCTTTACTTCATGACATGGTTTTATTGAGATTTGAAATACATTCATTAATGTATCTTTCTAGTATATTGCTTTCTTGAAAATGATATCTCATTTGTATTAATTTTTGACTTGTTTCATGTAATGGATTTCTCTTGGTTGAATGTGGATTGGATGAAGAGGTTGGATCCATTTTTATGGATGATTTAATGGAAGAATGGATGAGGTCAAATGATGGGATTGTAGTGATGAAATGGAGGAGCTTTTTAGCTCATTTTATTGCAGGGAATGGAAGTATAGAAAGGAGGAATGTTTGGGGAAGACAGGACTAAACAATAGCTTCAGAAATGCCGTGTCCGCATCTGTCGGTCAGCTTGTTGGCTGACCGACATCCAACCGATAACGAGCCGACAACCTCTCGGTTCCAATTCCAGAGAGCTGACATTTTTCTGAGATTTCTGATGCTGAAGTGTCGGTCAGTCGACAATGAACCGACAGCCTCTTGGTTCCAATTGCCAAGAGCTATTTTCTCCCCATTTCTGGACTCGGCTAGCCGTCGGTCAGCTTGTCGGTCGAACGACAGGACCCTGTCAATTAAGCGACAAGCCAACCGAGGGTTGGCCGAAATTTCAATCTTGATGGATTTCTTTTGAAGAACTTGTGGAACTATATGGGAGAAGAATGTGGATCTATATTGAAGAAGAAATCCATGTATCATGATTTGTTAAGATCCTTGGATTTGTCGATGTATGTAAGGTCTCAGAATGTTTTTAATTCTTAAAGAGTACCAAATGTTTATCAAACCTAACATACGGAACCCTATATGCATTGATTTAAATCTTGGACTTTCAACACCTGGCCAAGAGATTTATAGAATCCATTTGTACCTAATTTTACCGGATTTCACTTGTACATTTCAAGTTTCGTGCCTTGTAACTAGTCTTGCCCCGGATATAGTTTTTAGCATAAGGGGGTGTTTGGAAACAAGATATTTTAAGATATTTTGTTATATTATCTACTAGTTTAGAATGTAATCTACTAACCTAAAAAGGAGGTGTTTGGATAACTTAGAAAGTATCTTACAATATCTCACTTTCTTCCAAAAACCTTTATATTACATTATTCAAAGATATGTTGTATAAAGTAATCTTTAAAAAATCTTTTTTAACTACAAATGGAGAGTTTGAGTAAAAACCATATGATAGATCATGAGCAACCATTAATTATAATGGCCCACTATAAGTTTTGACATTTATGGGTCCCACTATTAGATTGGCCCCACAGTGCTTACAAATTTAATGTGCGGTCCTATAGCCATATCACGACTACATAACCCTTGTTAATTATCAATATTAGGTGGGTCCTACAAATGTCACGCTCGGGGCTTTCATTGTGATTACCAACAATTAGGTGGGTCCCATACTATCAAAATCAGCCAGATCCCATGATTACCAAGATTGAATTGTGTGATTGTAATTATCAGTTTGCCATCATTAAATGGGTCCCACTATTTGATAGCTCTCCTACCTTTAATATGACCACAACATCAAATGGGTCCCACAATGATTTCTCATAAAAAAGCTCGATATGGCCATTTGTGATAATCACCATTAGATGTATATAGTATAGCTACCAACGTTAGGTGGACCCACCTTAATTAAACAACATTGCTTGGATCTCATGATTTATCTCATGATTTAATTTAATCTTATATTTCTTTTTTCAATAGATGGGTCCTACTATTATAATTAACACATGTGATTACTAATTAGTGGGTCCTATATTGGGTTAATTGATTATATTCTCTTCATTTCTTATTTGGTACATCATCTTGTGAGTTTTTTATAAATTGTCAAATGCTTCAAAGGGATATTAAAATCTGTGAAGATTGCCAAACACCATAAGTTACACAATATAATAATATGATACTATTTTATTCTATGATAATGAAATCTTACAATATTTAAACTTGTTGATATTATATTATACACTTATCCAAACACCCCCTAATTGTTATCTTGTTCCTACTTGACCTGATATGATATGTCTTATGCTGATGAGCATCTTGCCCCGATATATATACGTATTGTTTTGTTTTCTTGCACATGACCTATGAGTCGGCACCACTACGCTTGGATGTACCTTGTCGGTTTGATCCACCAATTTGGAGATTCCCCTTTTATCCTGCCAGCTGCAACCTGGATCTTGTCTTGTCTTGCTATCCGGTACGCTACCGTGTTCCTATCTTGCTATATGTATATTATTATATAAATCGTTGCCTCTCCTCACCTCATGTGACTGAGGTCAACGCCTTGACTTGCTCTCATCACTTTAGTGAGATATGATTTAGCTTCGTGTGGTTGCCATCTTGACAGTTCCCGATTCTTGGTATCCTTACTGTTTTAAATATACATGCTTCATACATGCTTTAAATGAATCCCCGATTTGTTAAATGTTCATGCTTTGTACATGTTTTAAATGAATCCCCGATTTGTTAAATGTTCATGCTTTGTACATGTTTTAAATGAATCCCCAATTTGTTAAATGTTCATGCTTTGTACATGTTTTAAATGAATTCTCGATTTGTCAAATATCCATGTTCTACACACGTTTTAAATGAATACATGTTTTGCTAGATATTCATGTTTTATAGATGCTTTAAAGGAATACAGGATTTTGTCAAATATTTATGTTTTATGCCCGTCTCATATGAATACAGGATTTTGTCGGATATTCATGATTTCATATACATTGTAATTATGTACAACTTTTGATAAGATAGTTTGATTTATTACATGTTTTACCATTTAGTATATTATTTATATCTTTTCACCCACCTGCCAGACCATCGTGTCTGACCCACTACTTTGGTACTCAGGTTCAGGTTTCTTGCCCGAGTTGAGTGCACGTTTTGGCTTTGGAGCCATGAGCTTGCAGGTTGTTTTGTCGGCTATGTCGTGTAGACATTGAGCTTGACATCGGAGCTACGTCACATATGGGATAGTGATATTAGCTTGTTTTTGTATGGATTTTATAGCCCTTTTTCTCGGGATTGTAATTAATATACATTGTTATTTGTAATTTGAACATATGTGGGAATATAATATCCAGATACTGTAAGCTTTGTATTTTGTTATAATGGTTTGTTCCAGTCTGATATGTTCATTGATATGATAGTAATAAGTTAGTGGTTGAGTACGACATGGAATCCAATGGCCACGGACTTCGGGTCGCAAGGCCACAAAAGCTTCCGCAAAAATATTCACGATGTGTTGGAACGTGTTATCCTCACACACGCGGATCTTGGGAGAAACATAAATTTTACTTAACTCTCAATTTCACGGCCCCTTGGGTTTGGGGTCGCGACAGAGGCCTGATGGACCGCGCTCCTGCTCGGTTCTACCGAGGTCGGCGGACGTGGGAGTCCGTTTGGTTCCGACCCTTTCGTAACCGGGGGGCAGGGGCGTGCATCAACATTTCTTTTTTTGTGGGTGTGCCAGATTTTCTATTTTACTTGGAATTGCAAGTGGTGATCCGGAGATCAACCTTCGCAAGTAAAAAGGAAATCAACTTCTTTCAAGTTTTCCATTGCACATATATTTAAGAAAAGAGACATTTTCTTGATTTGCCGCGAAAGGCGATTTTTTGGCATTTATAGCCGATTTTGGCGTTTATAGCCGATTTTTGGCGTTTATAGCCGATTTTGGCGTTTATAGCCGATTTACAATCCTTATCAACAATGAAAGACAAGAATTGTGATTTTTGTCTCTTTTGAAAAAATACAAACTACAATGAAAAGCAAGAAAAGGAGGATCTAACTTCTCAGGAGATTGTGGGGGACTCGTTTAGATTGACGGTCGCAAGCCATATGTGGGCTTCGCCATCATCCATGCAGATGAGAACAGAGGATGCTATTGATTCGCTTGGCTTGGCTATAACCTCAGGTTTTTAGAGGACAAAGACCAAAAGGAGGTCCTATGTCCAATAAAAAGCCGAGTAGACGGGCTGAAAAGCCACATCTAAGCCATTGGAGGCAGGAGGAGAAGGCAAGGACCTTGGGGGGGGGGGTACCCCCCAAGGGACTTTTGTCACCTTGTTGCGGTGGCCGGTGTAGAACTTCCGCAGAGTTTTCTCTCTTTTTCTTTCTCTGGATTTCTGACTGCTATCTGCTGATGTTCGTTGTCTTTTTTCTTCTTGGAGAGCCCTCCTATTTATAGGCTTTTAGGTAGCCTTTTAGGTGGGTTTATGGGCTTTTATTGTCATTAAGCCGCATAATGGGAGGAGTTACAAAATTGAATTGTTTATTTTGTAACTCCTTTTTCTTGCCTTCTGATTGGCCGGAGGAGATTGAGGGCATTTAATCGCCTTTAATCGCCATGATGGGAGGAGTTTCATGGGTTAAATGCCATGAATCTCTTGACTTGTAACTCCCGAATGCTTGCTTCTGATTGGGCCGTCCAAAGAAATGGATTAATGACTGTAATAAAGCTAGTCAATTAATCGCATTAAGTGGTCGCCGAGCAGCTGAAGAGTCGCGGGCCGTGCCACGTCTTTTGAGATTCTTCTGTTGATGATCATCGATGGATCTTCATGTAGATCGACATCAGATGATCATGTAATTTCAGGTGTTTGTTGCCAACAGCGGGTCGGTGCCATCTGTCCTGTCGATTTCTCGATCGGTCGGGTGGAAAGCACACTTTTTTTGGTTGACCGGGTGGCGATCAATACTGTCTTCGATACTCTTGATGATTTACCCGTGTTTTAGACGGATGTCAGAGGACTTGGTGTCTCAAAAGCATGAATTTTGGAAAGTACCAGAGGCTGGGCTCCTCGAATCGTGAAAAAACGGCGAAAACCGGGGTTTCCGGGGCTTTCCCGGCGACCCCGGGGTCCAAGGTCGCCGGCGACCCTGGCCCAGGGTCGCAGGGGGCTGCGACCCTGGGGGGGTTTTCCCCCTTTCGTGTCCCGTTTTGCGTCCGTTTTTGCTTTTTTTCTGATTCTTTTTTCTTCTGTACTTTTCCTTGACATTTTGACCATTTATTGGCCTGATTTCTTTGTAGGAAACCTGATGAGAATCCTTGCATTTTATTTTGCAAAGTTTCCAATTTCCTGAGAAAGCCGAAGACTTTATCGCGCAGAGCTGCCGATTTTCCGTCAGAAGCTGAAACTGGGCCAAACGATGTCGGAATGACCTGAAATTTGGTGTGAAGCCTCCTGAGCAATAAATAAGACCAACCATAGGCTTTTGTTTGAGTTTCTAAGCCGTTTGGGGTCCTATCACCTGTAGACTTGCTTTTTGTAGCGATGAAGATGTCGCGGTTTGATGTGCGGTCAATCAATGTCCGATTGACTTGAAATTTGACAGGGAACCTATCGGAGTCATTTTAAGATGATCCATAGGCTCTGTCTTGGAAACCATGGTCCCGAAGAGCTTTGCCGCCGAGAGGTCTGATTTGGCTGTCGGAGAAGCGAAGTTAGGCCAAATGATTTTGAAATGGCCTGAAACTTCTTGTGTACTCCTCTTTTGGCTGTCTGGAAGAATCTTGTAGTTTTTGTTTGATTCTGACAAGATTTGATTTTTGGAAGCAGCATTGCCTATTTATGGCAGGTTGCGACTTCATGTAGCTCTTTGGATCTTGAAAAGGCAAAGTGACATTTTTGGTGTCAACAAATGCCCCCTCGAGGTACAGCGGCGAGTTGCTTAACTTTTGTAGTCGATGTGCCTCGAAGAGATTTTTTGAAGGAGAGCCTGTGACTTGACCAAGAGTCTTTGAGCAATCTTTCTTTTTGGTATTTGTAGCCTTTTGAGCTTCCAGGGGAATTTTATGGTAGTGAAAGGGATCACGTACCATCTCGAGGCAAAGTTTTGAAGATGACATCAGGGATGTGGATTTGGGTTTTGACCTTGTGACCTAACAGGCTATATATGGCAGGTTAGGGGGTCAGGTTTGGTTTTGATCGTGTGACCCAACAAGCTGTATGTGGAATGTTGGGGGATCAATTTTGGTTTTGATCTTGTGACCTAACAGGCTGTATGTGGCAAGTTAGGGGATCAGGTTTTGGTTTTTGGTTTTGGTCTTGTGACCTAACAGGCTGTATGTGGCAAGTTAGGGGACCAGGTTTTGGTTTGATGGAATGTCAATTTCAAGAATTTGGCTCAATTTGGTAGATGAGGCTGGATGGTTTGATTTTTGGAAGCTCATGGGGCTTGGAATTTTCTTTTGTATGGTCCAATCAACTCAAAAGAGGCATGGAACCATTTTTGTATGCTCTTGGTAAGAGGGATTTCTCTTTGACTAAAAGCCCAAAATTTATTTCTTTTTTTTTTTTTTTTTGTGCCTAGGTGGTCAAACCTGGCTCATATGGGTTAACCCATGGGACCTTAAGCTTTTGAAATGGCTTAGATCTCATATGGTGTCATTTTTGTAAAGAATATCCAAAAATATCTCATTTGGATAGAGAATATCTAAGAATATCTTTACTTGGAGAGAATCTCTCATGATCCCTTTATTTTTGGGATAGAATATCTCAAGATATCTTTCTTTTGGGAAAGAATCCGTCATAGATTATATCTTTTAGGAGAAAATCTCTCATTGGTTTCTTTTTGGGAGAGAATCCCTCAAGATATCTTTCTTTTGCGAAAGAATCTTTCTAATTTCTTTCTTTTGGTAAGGTTACTAATTAGTAACACTTACCTCTTTCTTCTTTCCTTCTTTGGTTTGCTATCCTCTATAAAAGCAAGGAGAAGGTTGGATCTCTTGCTCTTATTACTTTCTTTTGCAATAATCTCAAGAGGGCTTCAAGACCAAGAGCTTTTCTTCTTCAAGATCTTCAAGAGTTTTCTTCTTCTTCTCCATCAATGGCTTCAAGTAAGTTCTTCTTTTTCAAGAAAACTCCATTGTAGGAAAAAAATAAAGTTCTTTCTTCTTTTTTTTGTTTCTTTCTTTTCTTTTCTTCTTTTTTTTTTCTTTTCCACGTGTTTGCCTCCCCTTTTTTTTTACACGTTTTTTTTTTCTTGCTTTCTTTTCTCTTTTTTTTTTTCATGTTTGTTTTTTTTTTTGTGGGGGGGGGCCGTACGGACAGATCCGTACGGATCTGGCCGTACGGCCACGTGGCCTGTGGGCCAGCCCCTTTTTTTTCTCTTTTTTTTTTTTTTCTTTCCCTCCCCTTTTTTTTTGAGAGAGTTTCGTTTCTTTCTTTTTTTTTTTTTGTTTTCTTTCTCCTCCCTTTTTTTTTAGAGAAAGTTTCTTTTCTTTTTTTTTTTGCTCATCATGATAATGCATTTTTTTTTCGCAAATCTAGATGTTCATGCATGCCTTTAATTTGTAAATTAAATTGTAGCATGATGTGATAGCATACCTGAAAGTTTTTGCAAATTTGGGAACTTGGAGCTCGCAGTGATGTTGAGCCCTTCCTGATTTTGCGGAGACTTTTAGGTTTCGAAAGTTTGGAGTTTCGGAGCTCGCAGCGATGTTGAGCCCATCTTCAAGCTTTCTATTTCTTTCGGGATAGTTCCTTTTCTTCGGAATTGCCCCGTCATCATGTCAAAATTTCGCCAGATTTTTTTTAGCGAGATTCTGTCATTTTGATGTTTGATCTTTTTCTTTTCCATCCTTTTCAGGTGGTTCCTCCAGAGCGAACAAGGGTAAAGAGCCTGCTACAAGCGTACCTCGTCGATCTTCTAGATCTTCTAATCCGGCCGTTCAGCAGGCTTTTGAGAAGGTCCAGTATGTTGAGAGAAATCTGGAAGAGTGCGACTCCCTCAACAGAGATGAGATGAGGCAGCGACTGATCACTCTCAAGGGAGAGGAATTCTATAAGATCATGGTAAGCAGTCGTCCATGGCTGATGGAAGATCAGAGCGTTTTGCCCAAGCCTACCTTCTTCTTTGGTGATGCAGTCCCTGATGACATGACATACCAGAGGAGATCTTTTCAGTTTTCCTTCACAGCAGATGGTGAGAAGAAGACTGTTACTACCCGGTCGATGTTTGATCGCACCGTCTCGATTCTGAGCCTTGCCCCCACGTGCCCTAAGAGGGAAGATCCTCCAAGCTGGGTGAGAAGGACAAATGTAATCAAGACCGGGGTTTTTGTCGGCGGTTCTCCTGGATATACGGAGAGGTCGCCTGTTGACATGGACTTGTTGATGCCATCAAGCGGCTACCAGGGCTCTGATTATCCGTCGGTCGATTTGAGACCGGTGGGCCTTGGTATTTTCAGCGGTGACGGCAGCAATTGGATCAAGCCTTTTCGACTTCGAGGTCGTTTCAATGCTGACTCCGAGTGGAAGTCGTGGACTGATCGTGTCCTGCTGATTGGTGGCGCCGTTTTGAAGGAAGCCGGGATTTTTGATGCGGTCCGCGCCTTTAGGGAGACCGTGATCTTTTCCGACGAGGCCTTCATGGCTATGCTGGAATCGTTCCTCCCTCAAACCAATACCTTCGTTGTGACGAATGGTGAGATTGGTTTTTCTTTGAAGGAGTTGAGCGCCATTACCGGATTGCCCATCCTCGGCAAACTCTATGAGGAGTTTATGCCGATTGACAGCGTCCTCGAGGGGCAGTCTGAGGAGTTCAGGCTTTTATACTTTCAGCTCGTCGCCTTCTATGATTTTTTGAAGGAGAAGGGGGGTTCGAAAGTTAGATCCAGCAGTTGGAAGAGTTTTTGCTCTTCATTCCCCAACTTTTTTGATAGTAGGGAGTCTTCTGATAGCGTGACCCAGGAAGCCGGAGCTCAGGATCCAAGTTCAAAGAAGATCTTGGCCATGCAAGAAGAGTTGAGAGATTTCTGTGCAAGTACAAACGCCATATGTCCTGACATTGCACTGCGGAGAGATCTCGCTGTTTACCTCACTTATTGGCTTGGTGAGGCTATATTTGCTGGAGGAGATGGAACGCACATCAGGCCGCATTGTATTTTCCCGGCTTGTCAGATGGCGTTTGGAGAGCAGGTTGCTTTGGTGCCAGCTCTTTACTCCTACCTGTGTACCGAACTGCAGGCTGCTGCTTTTTTGGTTCGGCTTGGGCTTCCCATGAATAGGGTATTTTCAGCCCATATCTTTTATTCGTGGTATGTATACCACTGTCCTGGCTTCCATCGGCTGGGTGCTGCACAGGATGATGATCCTCTGATGATTCGACTGGCTAAGGGCAAAGCCATGTCCGAATCACTTTTGTTTGCCCGTATGAGGATCCGACAGTTCAGGGATGTCGAGATGGGGCAATCTTCAGTAAAGCTTTCTCCGGAATTGCGGAAGAAGGCTTTTGATTTTGGTGCCTCCCGAGACTCTACCAGGGCGGGGTCGGGAAGGCATTATTCCTTGACAAATGCAGAGAGAGAGTGGCTTTTCAGCATACGTGTCGGCACGATGGTGTACCGCAGACATCTTTTCGTCGACATCCAGCCGTATGTACACTCTCGCTTTGCTTTGCAGCTTGGCTTTTCTCAAGGCGTCGTTGGAGCGCCTTCAAGTATGGTGAAGCGCTATGGAGGCTTACAGGACGGGAGAAATGCATGGGCTTTCTATAGTGCTGAAGACACTACAGCCATGATTTCTTATCCTGTGTTGCTGACTTCCCGTACTGCCGGCTTTGCGAAGTGGTTCGCGGAGAGCTTCTCGGCATATCGGGGACTTTCCAGGAAGGAGCTTGATGTGAAGCTGGCATCTGGAAAGGGCCTTGGAAAGTCGGATGGCATCCGGCGAGAGGAAGTTTGGGCCTTCCTTTCTGGAGAGAAGCACAAGATAGGCTTTCTCGGTGACCAGGGCGTCATCGGTTCTGAAGCTGTTCGAGAAATACCTGACGAGGCTTTGGAGCAGCTAGAACAGGAGGAAGCCGAACTTGGTGCTTGGATGCAAGCGGCACAGAGGCAAGCTTCCGTGGAGACTACTGGCAAGAGCAGACCATCCAGTGATGAGTCAAGTGGGAAACCTGACTCTGACAGCGTGGTAGGTTCTTCTAAGAATCGAGCCCGCAGAAGTAAGAGGAGGAGGAGTCATCATCGCAGCCAGGGGCAGCATGAGGATTCTCCTAACTTGGAAGTTCCTCTTACTATCAATGAGGATGTGCCAGTGGATGCTGACGAGCCTCCGGAGAAGAGAAGCCGAGAAGAAGAGACCGTCGGTGAAGGTATGATTCTTCCTTTTTCTCTTTCCATGGGATTTTTTTTTTTCATGTTATGATTTGCTTCTTGTTTCTGCTTTTCTTCTCTTTTTTTTTTTAGCAAAGGAAGACTTGGTGATGCCGGAGGTCCCAACCGATGAGGTGGTGATGGATCCTGTCGAGGCACCTGAAGAAGAACCGACGGGCTCTGGAGTAAATCCAGAATCTCCAATTGGTACGACTTCTTTTGCTCTCTTTTTTTTTTTGTTTGTGACTTGGCTTGCTAACACATTTTTTTTTTTTGTCAGCTGACTTGCCACAGGGTTCTGATGACTTTGAACCATCGATGGACGCAAATGTTAATGATGCTTTCGATGAGTTCATGGAGGAAGAAAGTGTTCCGCCAGTCGTCGAAGAAGGTATTTTGTAGTTATAACTCTGATAATGATTTTCAAACAGGGTCATATTCATACCTTTTTGTGTTTCCTTTGCAGGTTTTGAAGTGGCAGAGGAGGATCCGTCGCTTCCAGAGCAAGAGATGCCAGAGGTTGATCCAGAGGTAGAGATTCCTGGGACCAGCTCTGACAATATTGAGGAGATTCCTCGCGCTGAGATTCCTTCCCAAGCAGGAGCAGCTTCAGCTGGAAAGAGTTCTTTTGTTACTCTTTCAACAGATGATGACATGAGCAGCCGACCAACGGAGTTGGGCGAATCTTCAGCTGGGCCATCTCTTCTTTTTGCGAAGAAGGTGGTGGTGCGAGTTGTGAGCTCTTGGATTGAGACTCTCTTTTCTGGGCACTTGGAAGTCGGATTTGGCATGATCCAACATGTGCAGGAGATTCTCAGTGATGCTGAAGAGGCTGGTCTGGATGTCACAGGTGCCAGGGCGATCGTTGATAGGATCATTGCACTGGGTGACAAGTGGTTTGAGACCGTGAGTTTGGCTGATGACCAGTTCTTCAAGGAGATGTTCCTGGACCCTGCTGATAAGGCTAAGTCTGACCTGGATGAGGCTACAGAAAGCAGGAAGCTGGCAGTCCGAAAGAGGAACTTAGAAGAGATAGCCATCATCAGGCTGACACATGACCTCAACATCCTTGACAGGGAGGTCGATGAGGCCAGGAAACGTCTTGAGCATTTGCAGGCACAAGTCGCTGCCAAGTGGACTGCCATAATAGAAGCTCGCGACAGGGAGAGTGCCCTGATTCACCAGGTTGCAGATGCCGAACGGGTTCTCAAAAGGAAATCTGATGAGGATGAACAATGGCAAACTGCTCGAGGTAAGCTTCCTGGTGTGAGAGAAGGGGTACAGCCCACTCCAGCATCTCATGGCAAGTTCCTGAAGAAGCGTGCCTTGGAATCCTTGACGGCTGAGGCTAAAAGTCTGCTTGGGGAGCTGAACTCTTGGCTGGAGACCATTTTTGATTGAGCTCCTGTATACAGAAACCATCCTTCTTTCTTTTCTTTTTTTTTTTGGTACCATTTGTATTTTTTTGGTACTTATTTTTTGTAGTGCTTGTGAACACTCTTTTTTTTTTGGTACCACATGTATTTTTTTGGTACTCTTTTTTTTTGTGTAGTGCTTGTGAACACTTTCTTTTTTTGTTATCCCTACGCTCACTTGAATCTTTTTTGTGATAAAAGTAATTGCTAAATGGGATTTGATCAAAAGGTTGTCATTTTGTGAAAATCTTTTGTCAAAGTGATTGTTTTGGCATGAAAACCAGGTTTTTTGTTTGTGGCATGGAAGCCAATTTTGGCATGAGAGCCAGCTTTTCTTGTGGCATTGATAGCCTGTTTTTTTTTGTGTGGCATCTATAGCCAATTTTGGTGGCATTGATAGCCGGTTTGTTTTGTGGCATCTATAGCCGGTTTTTGGTGGCATTGATAGCCGGTTTTTGTTTTGGTGGCATTGATAGCCGTTTTTTTTTTTTTTGAAATCCAAGTTTTTTTTTTTGTTTGTGGCATTGATAGCCGGTTTTGTTTTGATGGCATTTATAGCCGGTTTGTGGCATTTATAGCCTGTTTTGATGGCATTTATAGCCTGTTTTGATGGCATTTATAGCCGATTTGGTTTTCAAAAAATGCAAGTATCGACTAAAAGTCGCCTCCCTGCTGAATGTTCTTGCAAGTATCGATGGAATGTCCCATCCTTGCTCATTCGGTTGCGAGTATCGATGGAATGTCGCATCCTCGCGGATTTGGGTGCAAGTATCGATGGAATGTCGCATCCTTGCTTTTCAAAAATTTTGGTTTTGCGGGTACTGACTTGATGTCGTTTCCCCACAATTTTTGAAATTTGTGGTTTTCTCGAACCTTTGGGTTATGGATATCAACTGAAATGTTGCGTCTCCACAATTTTTTAGGTTTCTTTTTTTTTTGAACCTTTGAAATTTGGGTTGTAGATATCAACTGAAATGTTGCATCTCCACAGTTTTGGATTTTGCAAGTATCGACGAAATGTCGCTTCCCTGCGTTTTTGGAAGTGTCGAACGTGGTTCGCTTGCTTCCGATTTGTGCGAGTATCGACTAAGCGTCGCTTCCTCGCGGTTTTTGAAAAACCAATTTTTTTTTTTTTTGTTTAAAGACACGAGGGTCATAAATTTTGACCTAAAACCATTTTGGCGGTAAAAGGCAGGGTGGACTAGGGTGGAAATCCTTGAATCCGGATTTTGTTTCAAACCATGAATTTTGGGTTCAAAGGTTGAAAATTTTGGTCAAGTTAGGGAAAGGTTCCTAAACTTGGATATATTTTTTTTTTTTGAACAATGAAACGATGAAAGTAAGCATTGTTTTAGATTTCTAGAAATTTCAACATTTGATATGAAAATTCTAAAAAAGGGTGGGTTTAGCGAGCGTGTACCTGGAAACCGGTTTTGGCCATACAGGCATTGCTCTTACCCAGTTGGGTAAGTCTTCAAGGGTAGTACCGCTTTAAGAACTTGCCATTGATGGGCAGCATACATCTGTCACCTTCCATGTTTAGGAGTGCGTATGCGCCATTGGAGAAAACTTTGTCGATGACGTAGGGTCCCTCCCATTTCGGCTCAAACTTGCCTTTGGACTTGTGAGCGAAGACCATTGGTCTTTTTACCGCAAGAACCAAGTCATTCTTTTTGTAGGCGCGTTGCCTGACCTTTTTATCGAAAGATCCTGCCATACGTGCTTGGTAAAGTTCAATGCTTTGTTGAGCTTCGAGCCGTCTCTCATCGAGATTGTCCAGCTCATGGAGTCGCAATTTGACATTGCTTTCTTGAGTCATGTCATTTTGCAAGGATACCCTCAAGGAAGGAATTTGTACTTCCAAGGGCACGACAGCTTCGCATCCATAGACCAAGGAGAATGGTGTGCTATGGGTTGGTCCTCGAACGGTAGTTCGATAGGCCCATAAAGCTTCAGACATTTTGTCGCTCCAGTCTCTTTTGCGATTAGAGACCATTTTTTGAGGATTTTGCAGAGTGTCTTGTTGAAAGCTTCTGCTAACCCGTTTGCTGCCGGATTGTATGGAGTCGAAGGACAGCTTTGGATTTTGTATTTGTCGCAGAACCTGTAGAATCGATGATCCCGGAACTGTGGTCCGTTATCATGGACGAATCTTTTGGGTATGCCGAAACGACAAATGATGTTGGTGCGTAGGAACTGAAGGACTGATGAGGTCTTCATTTCGTTAAATGCAAATGCTTCTGACCACTTGGAGAAGTAATCCGTAGCAGGCGAAGATGAAGCGATGACCTTTGCTTGAAGGGGGAGAAATAGGACCTATGATGTCCATACCCCAGGCTTCGAAAGGCCATGAGATCGCTGTAGGATGCAGCCATTCTGGAGGCACGTGAATGTAATCTCCATGAACTTGGCATTGTTGGCAGCGCTTAGCAAATTGCATTGCGTCAGCTACCATGGTAGGCCAGTAATATCCTAACCTTTTTATCTGATCATAGAGCTTAGGTCCAGCCTGATGAGCTCCACAAGACCAGCATGAACTTCTTTGAGTGTTTCTTCAGCCTCTTGTTGTGACAAGCAGCGTAGAAGTACTCCGTTGAAGGATTTCCTGTAAAGGATTTTTGAAGGAATATCCAAATGGAAGCTTGGGGTTCGCCTTTGGATGCTTACCCGTTCTTTTGGATCTTCAGGTAGGATTCCGAACATAATGTAATCAATGAACGGATCCCTCCAGTCGCCAATTGAAGTTTGAAGGATTGAAATCCGACTTCCGACCACTTGGTGGCATTCAGCAACTGCTTGGTGTGTGTTAAGAGGAGGAAGGATTCTCCTTTCGCACACTGTGACTTGCATGTTTTCCCCTTCCTGGATTGCCATGGATGCGGCAAGTCCGGCTAGGGCATCTGCACGTATATTTTCTCCTCTACGAATGTGGGTGATGTGACAGATGTCAAACTTTTGCAGAAGTGATTGTGCCTTGTTGTAGTAGGGCAACAAATCTGGCTTCCTGACTTCAAATTTCTGATTCATCTGGTTGACGATCAGTTGAGAGTCTCCAAAGACTTCCAGCATGGTGATACCGGATTCGATGGCGAGTTCCAATCCTAAGATCAGAGCTTGATATTCAGCTGCATTGTTTGTGCATGGTTCCAGTAGCGAGAAAGCGTGTGGAATCATGTATTTGTCGGGGCTAACAAAGAGGATGCCAACTCCCGAGATCAGCTGTCTTTTTTCATTTGTCCTGGTTGCACCGTCAAAATACATGTCCCAGGAGGCACTTTGCGAGAAAGTCTCCACATTGTAGACTGGTTCATCTGGGAGATCATCTCTTAGTGGAGAATCTTTAGGCAATGGATGCTCTGCGAGGAAGTCCGCTAGAGCTTGCCCTTTGATTGCTTTTTGTGGTACATACCTAATATCAAATTGTGACAGAAGGATGGACCATTTTGCCAGTCGAGCATTGAGAGAACCTGCCTTTGTGACAAGGACCTTCAAGAGGTTGACCCTCGAGACCAGGTAGACTGTATTGGAAAGCAAGTAGTGACGCAGCATTTGTACGGCGAACATCACTGCAAGACATTCTTTTTCGACTGGAGAGTAGCGATGCTCTGCACCTACTAGCATGCGGCTGAGGTAATATAGAGCAGCTTCTTTTCTTTGATCATTTTCTTGCGAAAGCAGAGCTCCCAGAGAGTGATCAAGGGCTCTTGTGTACAAGATGAATGGTTTTCCAGTGGTAGGAGCAGCTAACACTGGAGGTTTTGTCAGGTATGACTTGATGTCTTGGAAAGCAGCTTCACAGTCAGCATCCCAGACAAAGTTTACACCTTTTTTCATCAACCGGGAGAATGGACGGCATTTCCCCGAAGATTGGAGATGAACCGTCTGATGTAGGCCAATCTCCCTTGAAGCCCTTTGAGTTCTCTCAAGGTTCTTGGAGAGGGCATTTCTAGAATGGCTTTGACTTTTATGGGGTCAAGCTCTATTCCAGCTTTCCGAACTAAGAATCCGAGGAACTTACCCGACGAGACGCCGAAGAAGCATTTCAATGGATTCATTCGCAGTTTGTGTTTGCGAAGCCGGAGGAAGACTTCTCGAAGGTTTTCGAGATGATCTTCTTTTCTTTTGCTTTTGACGGCGAGGTCATCAACGTAACATTCAACCGTCTTGTGCTGCATATCTTGGAATATTTTCATCATAGCCCTCTGATATGTGGCACCAGCATTCTTCAGACCAAATGGCATGACAGTGGTAACAATACACGCCAAATGGGGTTCGAAAGGATGTATGTTTTTCATCCTCAGGATGCATCTTTATCTGATTGTAGCCAGAGAAACCATACATGAATGTCATTCGCTCGAATCCACAGGTATTATCAATCATTACCTCTGGTATGGGGAGCGGAAATTCATCTTTTGGGCATGCGCCATTCAGGTCTCTATAGTCAATACAGACCCTGATCTGCCCATTTTTCTTTGTCACGGGGACAATGTTGGCCAACCATTCAGGATGTTGTTCCTCACGGATGAAGCCGACGCTTTTGAGTTTTTTGAACTTCTTGTTCAATTTTATCCATCACATCTGGACGGAATCTTCTTTGGCCTTGCTTGACAGGCTTGATGTCTTCTTGAAGATTGAGTTTGTGAACTGCTATTTTGGGGTCTAAGCCTGGCATTTCAGCGTAAGACCATGCAAAGCAATCAACGAACTCACGAAGAAAAGCGATATACTCGGGTAACTCATCATCCTTTATATTCTTGCTTATGAATACAGGACGTGGGTTATCTGGTGTTTCCCAAGGTCTATCTTCTTGAACATGATCTTCAGTTTGAAGGTTCGACGGTGGTTCCTCCACAATATTTTCGGAGGCTTCCAGCTCAACGAAACTTTCTGGGGTTTCAAAGGGCCATTTCCAGGACCAAGGTTTGTTCCTTTCCACGTGTCTTCTTGATCGGTATTTTCCCAAGGCTGGTTCTATGAGATGATCCAATCGCCCTGTTGAACCCGAGTTCGAAGTAGGCTACTTCTTTGGAGATGAGGGGTTCTTCCTGGGTCAGGAAGTCCCACACGTCTGTTCCATCGGACCAACTCCTCTTCATTTCTTTTGGAGAAGGCGAAATCGTGCCAATTGGATGAGCTTCCTGGATCTTTGTCAGGTGACTCATCAAAGAGATATACCAGGGAGATCGATGTCTTCATGGATTTGAGATTGTTGAGGCCTTGGTCTGTATATTGACTTTTAAGCCTTTGTGTCAACTGTCTCAAGGGAGTGTCAGGATCATACCCTAACCCGTGTGAAGACTTTTCTACATAGCCGTAGAGTCTCCAATCTTCCAGCTGGCTTTTGGTCAAGACGGGCCCCAATGGCGTGAGAATACCGCGTCCTTCTCCCAAACCGACTGGGTTTTGAGCGTCATAGCCCATTTTCTTCATAATAGCTTGTGCCACAGAACTGTATAAGGATAGTTGAGGCGTACCTTTATTTTGGAAAGGTTCAAGCATGGAGTTTGATGAAGAAGCATCCGATCTATGGAAGAAGATCGGCTTTTTCCTTTGCTGAAGTTGCTGGAACAACGAAGGAAGCTGACGTAGGATCTTCTATGTCAGAAGTTGTCTCCATTGGAGTAAGAGCAGGCTGAACTTGCTGAGTGTCAGCTTGGCTTGACGATGTGTCGTCTTCTGGCTATGAATCCGAGTCCGTGTCTTGCATGATAGACACGAAAGAGACAACAAATTTGCCCCCAGGCTTTTGTTTTGCCTTCTTCACTTTAGTTGTGATGACCAAAGGCTTTGAAGATTTGAGGGAGATGATGAAGGGAGTTTGCATGCTCTCTTCAGATTTACCGGATGGTTTGTTTTCTTCCGGTGATTGTTGAGGAGCTTTGCCTTTATCTTTCTGGAGATTTTCGGCAAAGGATGCTGTATGCTTCTCCTCTTCTTCTTTTTCACCTTCATACATTGTGAGTCTGCGAAGTGGATTTCTTTACCTTTGAAGGGTTTTCTGTCCGCAAAGACTCGATGTATCATGCCGTCGTCGCCAACAAACTTGATGCATTGATGTAGAGTTGAAGGGACAACACCATTCTCATGGATCCAAGGGCGTCCGAGAAGGATGTTGTAGCATGAAGGGGTCTTTATTGCATACACTGTGACCTCAGAGATAAGATCACCGATCTGCAATTTGAACCTGATTTTGCCGATAGGCCTTTGAGTACTCCCATCGTATCCAAAGATAGATACAGATGTGTGGCTCAGTTTGCTGGGGTGGGATGCCCAACTCTTCAAGAGCCGATGTGGCGCTGCGGTTGAGTGCAGAACTGGGTCGATCTGAACTCTATGCATAGGCATTTCCTTGATATACCCTGTGAAGTACAGGGGTCGGTTATGCCTGGTTTCGCCCAGTAGGAGGTCGTCCTTTGTGAAGGCGATGGTTGCACTGGCTGCTTTTTTAACCGCGAGGCATTCAATGCATGATCCCTCAGTTTTCTTCTTTTCTCCCTTTGAGGAGGCTTCTGAGTTTTTGACCCGGTAATCCATTTCAATTTGGAGGACTTGCGGGGCATGTTTTTCGACATCCTCATTCAGTTTTTGTAATTCTGAGATGAGATTATCACGAGTGTGCGGAGACATTCGCAACAAATCTAGGATGTGCAGACGTGCAGGTATGTGCTTGAAGTGTTCAATCAAGTCATACTTGAAAGCCTCCTTAGGGCCTGCATGTTCATCATTGTTGCCACTAGGGGCGCTTACAACATCTTTTCCCGAAGGATTTACATATGTAAAGGAAGATTGGTTGTTTTTGTGGTAGTCCCGGCCAGAGCGGGTGCCTCTACCAACTTCGAGAGCTTCTTGAGAAGGGTCTTCGTTTGGAAGATGTCTTCAGGATCAAGAGGCTGTCGTTTTCATTGCTTGCTGAGGATGCATAGCAGCAGAGAGAGTTACCATCCTCAGTGATTGTGTTGCATGGAGCATTTTCCGGGAACAAGTCCTGAACAGCATCCAGCAATCTTTCTTCTTCGTTGACTAATTCATCGTCCCAAGCATCAATAGCTGGGAATTCTTCAGTCAGGAAGGGTGTGAACTTGAAGTCACAGTCTCAGAGAAGAAACTGAGAGGGTGTCATCTCAGTGAAAGTCACGTGAGACGAGGTGGCTCCAGAAGATATATTGCTAGGCGTCGCCGGAGTGTAAGTGCTCTCATCAGACGATGCTTCGGAAGAGCTATAATCCCGAATTATCACATTACAGGAA